>CAUYON010194515.1:0-66167 GCA_963573935.1 Arctocebus calabarensis | reverse complement strand
TCTCTTGCCTCCGCCTCCCAAGTAGCTGGGACTACAGGTGCCCGCCACAACGCCTGGCCATTTTTTGGTTGCAGCTGTCATTTTTGTTTGGCATGTCCGGACTGGATTCGAACCCACCAGCTTAGCCCGTTGAGCCACAGGTGCCGAGCCTCTCTACCCACTTTTCATCTCTCCTTCTCTCTCCTTTTTTCTCTCCCCCTCTACCCTCCCTATCTCTCTTTCTCCCCTTTCCTTCTATCCTGGGAGCTCACCGTCCACAACCAGTCACTGGAGCCCTGGCTTCTAGGACCAGCCGCCCCCCCTGCACTGCCTATGGCCTGGAAGGTGGGAGACCCACAGCTCTCCCAGGAGTGGGAGGCAGCCGGTGCCCTAAGGAGCAGAATCAGGGCCTTGCCCTTTGTTCTGGCTCTCACTCTTCATGCCGGCTCTGACCAGCTCCTCTTACTTGCAGGCCTGAAGTCTCCATTAATTCTGGCCATACATGAACATTTTCTTGTTTTATGCGTTCAGAATAAAGTGACAATAAGCCTCCCTGAGGGGTTGATTTCAGGATCTTGTGCAGATGGAGACACATCCTGGCCCGCCAGGCATCTGAGCAGTGCCACCTGCCCTCGTCCTTCCCAGAGCCCACCAGGTGGGGGGGTTCATCTTGGCCTTGTGATTTATTACTGGGGTGGCTGGAGCACAGCTTGCCACAAGAATCCAGCTGCAGGACCAGGCGAAAGCCACATGGTGCCCCCGACACCACACTCACCCTTGGTGCTGCGTGAACTAACAGCCTAGCAGCATAAACACGCTTCCCTCCAGGGCCTTGCTGCTCTTGAGCACCTGCCCGCCACGCAGCCCACTCTAGTTTGTAGGCAGAGCAGGGTTCTCCAGCTTAAGCCCATCCAAACTATTTATTCTGCTCAAAAACCCATTGTCCCCTCTGGGCCTGGGGAGTGACTGTTCCCACTTCATCTGCGCTCACACCGAAATTGACGCCTCCAGCCCTCCCGCGCTGCCTCCTCCCCGCGCCCTCCCTCTCTCCACCCTCTCTCTGTGTTTCTCTCCCACGTACCCAACATCCTATAAAACAGAAACGAATATGCAAAAGGCACTTTCCTTTTTAATCAGGTTTGAGGGAAAATATGTCTAACATGCCACTTCACCTCATTGATAAAATGTTTGACATTTACCAGGGCTGCAGTGAATCTCGTCGAACAGCTCCAGTTTTAAATGCCACTCCATATCCTCTGTCTCTGAGTTTTAAAAAGCACTTGTCCTACAAAGCGTTATCATTACTAAAAATATTAAGCAGGATCTTCATTCGTGTGGAGTCTCTGTGTAATTGCGCTGGAACGCAAATCACCACTTCAGCAGGAAGACAGTCAGATCTTACCTCCTGGTGGGGAGGTGGGAGGTGGAGACAGACCAGTGACAGAGCACCTGCTCTTCCAGGGGTGACAGTGCCCTTCCTGCACGGGGTCCCTGTGTGTCTCCTGGGCAGTGCCTGGAAGCTAACAGCAGCTAATCTGTGTGACCAGGCCCCCCCAGCCATGGGAAGACGAGGGGTCCCCAGTGCAGAGGTGGGTTCCTCTTCCTGCCCTGTCAGAGCAGCTGCCCTGGGCCCCTTGCTGCATCTGGGAAGGGACAGCCGCTGTCTATAAAGGCTTGTGCACCTTGAAGACTTCCATTCTTTACTCATCTCTTCAAAGTTGGCCTTGAATGAGTCAGCTAACAGCAGGGAGAACTTGATGTGAGGACTCTGACCATCGATATAGGCCCTTGTGGTGTTGCCACTGTCAGGGTGGCCCCAACCCTATCCTTGCTGCTGGGGCTATGGTTGGAATGATGGTGACCCCTTCAAAATTCACGTTGAAAGGTATCCCCAGTGCAACCACCTAATGAGATGGGGCCTTCGAGAGGTGACTCTGCCATTGTGAATAGGACTGTCACCCTCATAAAAGGGTTCAAGGTTGAAGGAAAGGCCCTTGTGCCCTGTTGTCCCTTCTGCCATGCAAGGACACTGGCTTCTTCCCTGACAGAGGACACAGCAGCAAGGCTCCATCCTGAAGCAGAGAGCAGCTTTTGTGAGACACCACGCCTGCCAGCACCTTGATTTTGGACTTACCAGCCTCTGGGACTGTGACCAATGCATTTCTAGTATGCATAAATGACTCAGTCTCAGGCATTTTGTTAAAGCAGCAAAAAGGAACTAATACGATAGATGTAATTAACAATTACAACAACATCTTCCCAGGACTCAAAAATAGAAACAACCTCTTCCTCCCTAACGCCTGATGCTGCCTCCTCAAAGCTGCGCTGGGGTGGATGGGCTCTGCTTTCTGATATGAACAGGTTGGTATCAGAGGAAGCATCAAGCAAGGGAAACTTGGCCGTGCACTTGGGGTAACTGCAGAGCCCTCCCGCCTCTTCCCTGTAAGGCTGTTTCCATCACTGGGAGGGCCAAATGCCTCTGTCAGACAGGTTGACGCAGGAAGCTCAGAGTGACGGTAAAGGGATTAGATGGCTCTGTGCTCCAGCTCACCGGAGCCACTGCAGGGTCTGAGTAGGAAGCGCTTTCAGGGTGGTATTCAAAGAGAGGGAAGGGCCTGGGGACACCATGTTGAGGGAAAAGATGGGACAGCAGGGACGGGATGGTCTCAGGCCTTGAGATCTTGTCTACAGAGCTGGGGGTGGGAACAGACACCAACGAGGTGTGGAAACGTGAACTTGAGGCTCGTGGCTGGAGGCGCAGCTGGAAGGCGGTGTCGCATTGGAGCGCGGAGAACAGCAGAGGTGCAGACGGCAACAGCGTGCCAGCAGGTGTGCGTGGGCTGACATAGGGCACGTTGCTGCTCTCAAGGTGATAGGACGTCCTTGAGCTTTGTCACTGTGCTGAAAGGGCTTCAGTGCCATCTTGTCCTCTCTTTAAAAAGGGATTATCAGAACCAAAGAGCAGAGCTCCGGATCGTTTTTCTCCCTCTGCATCAGGTGCAGACCTGGGACGCGGCGCGGTGAGCACGCACACGGATGTATGTGCACCCAGCGGCAGGCGCCCAGGCTACCAGGATCTGGGGACCTCTTTGCAGCAAATTCAGATTCCTAGATCGGATTCCATTCTATGAGCCTGGCACACGGAAATGTGGATTACACGTGTAGATCCTGCTGGGGGGGACAGTGTGTGTGTGCGTGAGAGTGTGTGCCTGTGTGTGTGTAAGGCAGAGGGGAGGTATATATAGAACGTGTAAGGAAACATGCGTTTGTGGGGAAACAGATGGTCCTGAAGGAGAGGACTGAAATGCAGAGCCCCATCCGGCTGCAGCTGCCTCCCCCGCGTGCGCCTCCGAAGACGCTCGAGCAAATTCCGCCTGATTGCACTCACTCCAGCTCCTCACCCAGATGAAATAAGTACGGAATAGACTCTTCGGCCTAATGAGAATTTAAATTTTCAACTTTGTCAGGGACGTGAGCCTGCAGCCTCAGTGAGATGCACATTTCTAGAGCTCAGCTGTAACTAGAGGGTCCGGGGCTCTGCTGGCTCTCCTCCCCAACCCCCCCGACGCGGCCGGAGCAGAGCGGAGCTCGCCGGGATGTGCGTGCTGGGACCACGGCCGTGACCGCCTTCTGGGTCCAGGGGCACTACCTGAGCATCTCCGGTGTGCAAGGAGACAGATGCCAAGGGATGCAGACGTTCTGTGTAAACAGACTCAGGGGCAGCACAGACCTGGGGCTCGCAGTCTGGTTTGAGCCCCGGTTCTGCCACCACGAGCCGCGTGACCTTGAGCACATCACTTAACCTTGGAAGTCTCCTGTTTACACGTGTGAATGAGGACAGTGATCGTGTCGGTCTCTTGGGGTTTTAGTGGGGAGGCAGCGAACGCCACCCCATCTACGCTACCTGCCGCGGAGGACCGTCCACGTGCCGGAATCCTGACTGCGCCTGCGCACCACCGGCGTCTGGTGTTTCCGGCAGCGGCTTTCTGCAAGTGTTCCTGTGCCCACATTGGTGTTCCAAGTCGTCTTATTTTTATGTCTCCATAGTTGAAACCGCCTGAAATCATTTTGAGAAGAAGGTTTGTAAATCTCCAACGATGCTGATGTCCTCTGCATTTACTGTGTGAATGCCAAGGGTGTTCGCGGAGGGAAGGAGGAGTCTGTGTAGGTGGGGAGGGGTTGCCAGGCCTGGAGAGGCGTCTGACCCGGTGAGCCACGCCCACCAGGCGAGCCACGCCCACCCTGGAGAGCCACGCCCACCCCAGAGAGCCACACCCACCCCTCTGGCTGGTCCAGTTGGTGGCTTTCTGCCGATTCCTGTAGAATTGTCCCTGCCCAACCCCTCACAGCCTCTTTGGTTTCTCTTTGCACCTTCGCCCTTCAGGGTCCTTTCTTCCTCTGCTCGTGCTCTTGGTGCAGGAAAGCAAGGCTGCTACGTGGTTTGAGGGTTTGCTTCTGTTCTGCTCAGGGTTCTGCAGCAAGACTTTGTCTTTGCATAAACGTGTGCCCGTAGGCTCAGCCAGATCCCTGCCGGTTGCACCAGGATCACAAAGGATAGTGACAGCGCCCGAGGTTGACGAAGCATGTGCGTTGCCCTTGGGAAGCTGGTTGCGTTTATCTCCCCAGTAATGTGGTGCGGCAGCGTTGTCCTCTTCCCAGTTGGGACCAGGGTATCGGTACAGAGGGAGGGGTGACCAGGGCTGCACAGCCAGTACTTGGTGGAGCCAGCCTCAGAAAGGCCTTTCTCCCCTTCCGGCCTCCCCTTGGCACCGTGGTCTCTCGCTGAGCTCCCTTGGGACTGTTCTCATGAGTCAGTGGGGCTGAAAAGAGCATCAGACTGTGGGGTTCAGGGGGAACTGACTTACAGAATTTCACATAGAGTGAAGGAATAGGAGGGGGAAATTCATCTCTTGGATAATGAGAAAAATGTATAGTCGTCCCTAAGCTGCTTGTGACTCTTTGGGTGTGTTGGTCCATTGCAGACCCACCTGGATATGTTGAAAATAATGGTCCTTATGCAACAGCTCTAAAACTTTTGCTGCTGATTTTATGTCCCCATTGGACACCTAGACATGGACCCTGAATTTGTGTCTCCTTTCACATCATCTTTGTAACCATGTAAACGTACTCAGACCCTGCATCACATCGCCAGAATTTCAGGTCCAACCTGAACATCCTTATTAAACTTCAGGTTCATCATTTGAATTAGGCCTCTGCAGACCACATGGATGGTGTGCTCACTGGCTGTGACATGACCTGCAGGAGATGACCTAGAAAGAACCAGTGAACAGCTGCTGTGGGCCAACCACTGTACAACCTCTGTATAACCTCCATATAACCACTGTACAACCTCCATACGACCTCCGTACAACCTCTGTACAACCTCCATATAACCACTGTACAACCTCTGTACAACCTCCATACAACCACTGTACAACCTCCGTACAACCTCTGTACAACCTTTGTACAACCTCTGTACAACCTCCATACAATCTCCATACAACCTCTGTACAACTTTCATACAACCACTGTACAACCTCTGTACAACCTCCACATAACTACTGTACAACCTCTGTACAACCTCCATATAACCACTGTACAACCTCCATACAACCTCCGTACAACCTCCGTACAACCTCCCTACAACCTCTGTACAACCTCCATACAACCACTGTACAACCTCCTTACAATCTCTGTACAACCTCCTTACAACCACTATACAACCTCCATACAACCTCTGTACAACCTCCATACAACCTCCATACAACCACTATACAACCACTGTACAGTCTCCATACAACCTCTGTACAGCCTCCATACAACCACTGTACAATATCTGTACAACCTCTGTACAACCTCCATACAACCACAGTACAACCTCCGTACAACCTCTGTACATCTTCCATACAACCTCCATACAGCCTCTGTACAACCTCCATACAACCTCTGTACAACCTCCATACAATCTCTGTACAGCCTCCGTACAACCACTACACAACTTCTGTACAACCTCCATACAACCACAGAACAACCTCTGTACATATTCCATACAACCTTCATACAGTCTCTGTACAACCTCCGTACAACCACTGTACTACCTCCATACAACCTCTGTACAGCTTCCATATAATCTCTGTACATCCTCTGTACAACCTGTGTACAACCTCTGTACAACCTCCATATAGCTTCTGTATAGCCTCCATGCAACCTCCATAGAGCCTCCATACAACCACTCCATACAAACTCCTTACAACCACTGTACAACCTCCATACAACCACTGTACAACCTCCGTAAAACTTCCGTACCACCTCCACAACCTCCATGCAACCACTGTATGATCTCCATGAAATCTCCATACAACCTCTGTACAGCCTCCATACAACCACTGTGCAACCTCTGTATAACCTCCTTACAAACTTCTCATAATGTAGTATCCTACATAACCACAGCACAATTACATAAACCAAGAGATTAAAAGAGGTGCAATGTCAGTAGCTCAAGTCCAGACTTTATATGGGTTTCCCTAATTGTTCATGAATGCCCCTTTTCAGTTCCAAGGGCCCACATTGCATATGTTGTGAAGAGGCAAGTTTAATAGGCCCCAGATACCAGTACTCATGAGATTCCCATCAATTCACTGAGACCTTTGTGTACGGGTTTATTGTCACCTGCCTTAGGTATTCTGATCCCAGAATTTTAAATAGAGAGGCTCAGTTTAACAATTGAGGGGGGAAAAAATTAAATTTTAGAGGTCTTGGGATCCTGAAATTTGCAAGAAGACATTCTCTCGTTGGAAACATTTTTCTGCTTATTCTTTGACACATCTGTTATTTTCCAAAACAAATAACCTTGAGTCTTCTTTCCTCCTTTCTTGCTGGTGAAACATGACAGTGGGTCCTTTATGATATATCAGTAAGTGGCAGTTCTCCCACATAAATACAGCCTTCATTCCAGTGACCAAACCTTACTTTGTCAGAGGAGCACTCACATTTTTTTTGCAAGAAAGGCACCAGGGAGAGTGATAATGGCAGTGCTGACAGCAATGTTCCTTGACTTCTTTTAAAGAATAAAAAAGAAAATATAGAGAAAGATATGCATTTTTTTTCTTAAAGAAAATGAATTATTTTTTGAAAGTTAGTCAATCTCTTGGGGGCACAATGTGGAAAATTAGATTTTAATGGCTTTGAAATTGAGGTTCCATGGGTCAATAGTGCTGGGTACTTGAAGTAAAATGACAAATCTATTAGAAGAAAATCAAACATTTTGTTGCTCATCAGAAAGGCAGTTGGAGGAGAGCAAGTCTCATCTTAGAACTCTTCTTTCATACAGAAGGCATCAGAAAAGCACAATTTCTGGCTGGGTGTTTTGAAGTCCTTGGGAGGGGATCATTCTTGGATTTCTTATACTCTGAGTCAAGGAGCAGTTCCTCAGCTTTGCCTGTGTTGTAAAATTTGGCTGAAGGCTGTTTGGCAAGATAGGCGTTTCATATGCATTTAATCCTAACACTGTGTAGAAGGTAACTGTTATTTCTCAGCTGACTTTCCACAATCCGTTCTGGTTTGCATTTGTTTGGCTGAGCTATCTAAATTTGCTGCACGTAGCTTTTACACTTCTGGTAGGTTATGAGGTTGGCAAAGCTGCCACGTGCAAAAGCCAAGTCTAATTTTTGTCTTACATCCGTGACTCAGGATCTGATTTTTTAAAAAATATTTTACAGAAATTAACACACAAATGCATGCATGCATCAAGGTAGTGACCAAATCATTCATTTCTTGAGCCCTTTAGCAATACTTGCTCTGTGAGTACTTGGCTCCCTGTGCCATTCTGGGTGGTGGGGGTGGGTGCATGTGTGTGCATCGTACCTGGGAACAAATGACCCAGTAACAGACAGGTAAAAAGGTGCACAGCTATGCCTGGTTCCAGATGGGATGCAGGCCACAGAAGTGTGCTCTGTGTCCTGAAAGCATCAGAGCAGTTGAAGATGTTTGGAGAAGAGGAACAACGTTCAGGAAACAGCAAGTGCACCTGTGTTCAGAGAGAACATCTTCCCAAACCTTGTTTCCTGTGAGTCTCATGGCAACCCTGAGAAGAATAAGATCGTATTTTATTTTCTAGATGAGTGAGCTGAGGACTGGAGAAGTGGACTGGCTGGCCTCAGGTTGCACAGCTAGTTTGGGGCAAGGTAGGCAACTTTCCCGTGGAAAATCAATGAGAAGTGGATTTGATAAGAAGCCTTCATCATTCTCAGGGTGGTGGGGGAAGGAAGACGAGGAGAGAGTGACCTCCCAAGGTGCTATAACGTAAAGCAGAACATGTTAGGCAATTGGGAGAGGGGTAATTTTTTGAAGAAAACCCAGGGTGTGGAGTGCAGACAGCTCTCAGCCCAGGAGTGTTCCCTTGATTTGCATGAGGACTTGGTGAGCAGTAGGGCTCATGCAGTATTTTTACTGATGCCTTCAATGGGGTTATTTTGATCACATTTTCAGCTGGCAGGAGGCTGTGGTTGGCCGAACCATTTGGTAATTGAGTTGGGATCAAAAAGCTCTCCACCAGGCCATGCGCACCCCAAGGCAGGGGAGAGCCCCCCACTCCCTGTTCCCTGCGCCATCATCTACCATCTCTCCCTGGAAGTATGTCCCTAATTTGTGAGCGAGAGAATGAATCTCTGCTAGGTGAGGATGATTTAAAGATGGGAAGTATGGCCAGGTGCAGTGGCTCATGCCTGGAAACCAGCACTCTGGGAGGCTGAAGGAAGCGGATCCCTTGAGCTCAGGAGTTTGAGACCAGCCTGAGCAAAGCGAGACCCTGTCTCTACTAAAAATAGAAAAAGTAGCCAGGTGTTGTGGTGGCACCCGTGGTCCCAGTTACTTGGGAGGCTAGGACAAGAGGATCATTTGAACCCAAGAGTTGAGGTTGCTGTGAGCTATGACACCACAGCACCTACCCAGGATGACAGAGTGAGTCTGTGTCCCAAAGGAAAACAAAATGCAAAGTATTTGAGTCTTGTCAGTAAGAAGCTGTCTTAGCTCCAAAACACTATCATCCGTGGTTAGAATCAGTGTTCTGGATTCCAGGGTGAAGAAGTAGTGTCTTCCAGAGAAACCAGAAATGGTTTCCCAGCTGGACTCTGCTCAGGGGCTGCTCCTCTGGGACCCAAAGTTTAAGGCAGTATTTTTCAAGCTTTTTTTTTTTTTTTTTATCTCATGGCACACTTGAACCTGTAGTTAAATTTCCACGGCATGCTTAAATTTTGTTGCTCTAAATAAATAAATAAATAAGAAGGAAAAAGAAGAAGAATATACTTACTTTGCTTTGAACTTCTTTTGAAAATAATTTAATTAATGATCTTTAAAAATTTTTGCAGCACATCTAAGATCCTTTCATGGAAGACCAGTTAAAAATCACTGGCTTAAGGGAGCTTGATAAACAAGAACATTGTCAAAAGAGAAACAGAGACACCTCTCTCTATTCTATCTCCTCCATGTTCTCCCCCTCTTCCCTCTCTCTCTCTCTCTGCATTTCCATAACTGGATAGGCCTGAGAAGCTGGAGGTTTGTGACAGAGAGGGTGGGGCGGTGCTTCGCTTCTCCTTGCAAGGTGTCTTTAGGGTCAGCGGCTTCCTCAGAAGGCCTGGGTTGACCTCATTGTGTCCAGACGCTGACCCTGGAGGACTGGACTGTGGTCCCTCCTGAGGGACACCTGTGTAAGGATCCCTTCCCTGCCAGCTCCTGGGCGGCAGCATCTGTCAGTCTCTGACTTCTGACTCCTCTGTCCTGGTGACAGTGGGGTCGTCACCTCACTTGTCCCTGCAGGAGACTCTGCCCACTTTGTCAGCTTCTCCCTCAGCTCTGGGGCACTGGCCCTCCTCCCCATGTTGCCAGCGTGTATCATTTTTATCTCCTTCACCCTCTGGTGACAGCATCCTACAACCTGGTGATCCGCAGGGCAGGTCCGAAGTCACCTGGATCTCAGACCCCCTCCTCCAGGACATGCATGGCGGCTCCCACTGGATTTGTCTTCCTGAGCTGGCCACAGGCTGCCAACATCTTTCAACTGAAGATCTTCCACTTCCCACCACCTGTGCGAGCCTCTGGGGCTGCCAAAACGAATTACCACAAACTGGTTGGTTTGAAACTACAGAAATTTCTTCTCTTACAATTCTGGTGGGCAAGATTCCAAAATCGAGACACTACTGGGCCCCTCCCACTCCCATTCCTCCAGGGAGTGAGCTTCCTTGCCTCTGCCAGCTCCGGCGTCTCCAGGCTTCCTTGGCTCGTGGCCACATCACTCCAGGCTGTGCCTCGGGCCTCCTCTACGTGAGTGTGAAACCTCGCCTGCCTCTCCTGCAGAGATGCCTGTGGTTGCATCAGGGCCCACTCGGATAATCCAGACTAGCCTCATTTCAAGATCTTTAACCTGCACAGACCCCATGTCTGCAAAGACCTCCTTCCATATGGAGTAACATTGGCACAGACCTTCCAGGGATTAGACCCACTTGGGGAGGGAGGTGGGGTGAGGAAGGAAGAAGGTGGGGGATCTGTCCGCATGCCAGGCTAGAGGGACGGCGTCTCTGACACGCGTCTTCCAGATGGAGAGAGGAGTGAGATTTCAGGGTCTACGTTGTCAAACTGCTGTCCTGCTCATCTGCCCGTCACTAGGCTCAGTGCCGTCCAGCCTGGCATCTGCCATCAGTGGGCACCGCATGAGTCCTGCAAATGGTCCAGGTGTCACGGGTCACATGCCCGTTTGGTCTTTGCTGCAGTGGGTCTCCCTCAAAATAAAACAGAGCCTGTAAGAGCTGGGTGCCTTTGGGGTTTTGCCATTGCTTTATACACACCATCTTTTTGTTAAACATGAGTACGTCATATCCATTTTTTTTATGCTGCCCCCAAACAAATTTATCAAATGGGTTAAAAGTACATCTAAGTAATGGATATTGAATTAACTTGTTGCTTTCCAAAAGTTTCCTCTTGTAGGTAAATTTGCACTTTGGAGGCTCCTGAATTAATTTTTTAAGACTGCCCAGACCTTCCCCCAACCTGCCCCCTCCAGGTTTTAATAGTGGATTCATCCCCCTGGTCCCTGCTCCGGCTTACTCGAGGTCCCTCCATGCCCACGTAAATCTAGTTTGACGCCTCAGTCAGGGAAACCTTCGGTCAGGCCTCACCATTCATGCCACTGGCGTGTGAGCCTCTCTATCCCCTCTTACAGCCCACATTGTCCCTCCATTTCATCTGCCTGCCTCCAGATCTGACAATGAACTTGGCTTTCAATCAGAAAGTCTCCTTTTCCCAAACTGTTGGACCGTGCTTGGCAACAGAGCCCTTGCATTCACATTCACTAACTGAAAAATGCCATTTTCTGGACCAAAGTGTTAACCTGGGCAGCCTGGCTTAGATTCCAGAAGAGATGCTGCTTGTGAATGAATCACAGCAACCAGCCAGTGGGTGGTTCAGTGAGGAGCCCAGAGTACCGAGCCTTCCTGGGAGGGGTGCAGACACCCTGGAGGAGGCGGTGGGGGAAGAACCTTCCTCTGACCTCCTCCTCTTCTCCCTTTTACTAATTAAAACACAGCTAATGCCAATTACACCACCACCAAGAGCTATTATGGCTTTTTTGTTTATCCACAGACCTGGGATAATGCAGGGAAATGAGCTGGAAACTCTCTCAGCAGCTTGCTTGCTAGAAGCCGTGGCTCATGCTCCACGCTCCGCTGAGAGCCCAGTGCCCCAGAGAGGCCGGCTGTAGGGGTGCCAGCCACCCTGAGCAGTCCAGGAAGGGCTGTTTGGACCTGGATCTGACTCTCAGGCCAGATGACTCTCTGGCCTGGTGGGTGCCAGTGGCCACTGCCTGAGCGGTGGAAACACCTGCGCAGAAAGGTGCAGCCTCTGAGCACCAGGATATGAAACGAAGAACCCCCGTAGCTGACCCAAGTGAGGGGGATCCAGGGCAGAGCCCATGACTGATGAGTGTCTCAGCCTGGTCCCTCCTCCCCTATCACTTCTCGGGCATCTTCTTAGAAGCCAGGTCAATCAGTGCCAGGATGTGGCACTCTCCAAGTGAGGATGTACATTCCAGCCCCCCAAAGGCTCAAGGCCCCTCGGCCCAGCTCTCCTTCCTCATCCTTCTGAGCTGGTGGAGCCCTGAGGTCTTGTCACTTGTTAAAGCGATTGGAGGAGCTTGGGCACCAGGATGGGGGTCAAGGGTGTCAGGGCAGCAGGTGTATCAGATCTGGGCTCAGAGTGCTGGTGAGCTGTGCGCCCCAAGCCTCAGTCACTCATCTTGAAAAGTAGGAAATGTCGACATCTCCTCCACGGAGGTATTTCAAGGACTGAGGCTGTGCGCGTGTGCAGGAGCTGTGCTTAGTGCCTGGCATGACACGTCCTCCGAGTGCCAGTTAGCATCCTTGGTCCCCACAGCCAGGAGATTCTGTGATGTGTGAAGCGTACAGGTACCTGGGGCCTGCACCCTCGCTGCCTGAGCATTAGAATCACCGGGGTACTCTTGAAACTCCCAACTCCCTGGCCATACCCAGACCACACCCAAGCTATTAAATCAGAATCTCTGATGTGACACTCGGAATCAGAAGGATGTCACTAAACCATTCACCTCACCAACACCTAATGAAGCCCGTAACTTCTCGAGGGAGTTTTCTTATACACTGAATGTCTGTGTTCTCCCCAAATTCGTATGTTGAATTTTACCCCCCAGTGTGATGGTATTAGAAGGTGGGTTTCTTAAGGGATAATCAGGCTTAGGTGAGGTCACAAGGGGGGGGGGCCCGTGATGGGGTTAATGTCTTCCTAAAGAGGAGAAGCCTAGCTCACGGGCTGTCTCTGCCCCGTGAGGGCACAGTGAGAAGGGGCACCTCTGCAAGCCAGGAGGAAGGCCCTCGCCAACAACCGGACCGATAAGCACTGCGGTCCAGACGTCTTACCCTCCAGAACCACGACAAATCTGTGCTGAGCCCCCAGCTGTGCTGTTTGTTACAGCAGCCCCGGGAGGCTCAGACAGGCCCAGAGTGGAGGTCGTCAGGCTCCTGAATTTTGTGCGTGAATCCTCTTAGACCTTGAGGTACCCCAGAGCATTCTTCCATGTCAACAACACCCTCCGGAGTGGATATGTACTACAGCTAGTAAGTGACCACCTCAGGGCCTAGCCTCAAGTTCAGAGCCAGGCACTGCCCACAGAGCATCTGTGGTGCCCCCTGACCCCTGCTGCCTGCCCGGGCTGCCTGCACAGAGCAGAACGTGCCATGTAATCGCCATGGTTTCCATGGTTTGTGCTTCAGAACAGAAGCACCGACACTGCCTGTGCCTTGAACACTAAGCTCTTCCGATCGGGGCTGATGCAATATACACTCTTCACTCCTTGCGAAGTGATGGGCCGGGGCTGCCATGGGTGGAGGACTCAGGAAGATGAAGGGCACAGGGCCAGCCCAGCATGTTCGTGAACACAGGGGTATCAGCCACATGTCTGCCCAGAGCCAGACAGACAGAAATGGGGAGCATGTTTGGTAAAAATGTTAAAAGCCAGTGGTGGAAAGGGCACCAGGTAAGGGCTCAGAGGTGTGTTTCTCACCAGCTCTTCCGTAAACCCCTGTGGCCTTTGCTGAGTGCCCGCCTTCATCTGGAAGCTCTGTCATGGGCAAGCAGGCTCGGCTGGACTCACCAGGGGGGTCAGCGTCCATCTTTGACCAGTTACTGTCAGCATCCATTGCAAATTCATGAGAATTCTATGCTTGTGTATAGAAGGAGATATTCTTTATAAAGGGAAAAAATTCATTTTTAATTAAAAACATGTAGCTAAAGTCCAGGACCACAAAGAAATTTCATCAGGTACCTTCTTTTCCCCTTTTTTTTTTTTTTTGTAGAGACAGAGTCTCAGTTTATCGCCCTCCATAGAGTGCCGTGGCGTCACACAGCTCACAGCAACCTCCAATTCCTGGGCTTAAGCCATTCTCTTGCCTCAGCCTCCCGAGTAGCTGGGACCACAGGCGCCCGCCACAACACCCCACTATTTTTTTGTTGCAGTTTGGCTGGGGCTGGATTTGAACCTGCCATCCTCAGTAGATGGGGCCGGCACCCTACTCAGTGAGCCATAGGCGCCGCCTTCATCAGGTATCTTCTTACCTGGACCCTGGTGCTGGAGAAGACCCCGAGGTCTAATCCTTGATCCAGGGGAAATGTACTGTGATCGATTAATGATGTCTGCATGGGCAAGGGTGCTGGTCTGTGAGTGCAATTCATCACACTGACCCTGGAGTCTGGGCTGGACTTTTGCAAAAGAAAACGCATCTCCTATATTTTTGCTTATCTGAAAGCAGCACCCTGGCCATCTGGCAAGAGATCTCTTTAATTTCAGACTAATTCTAAGAAGCCTGCCATCTTCCAGAATGCTTAATCTGTAGACCCAAGCATAGAAAGAGGCGGTCAGTGTGGTCAGCTGGAGTGTTTCTTCCGGCTCAGGTGCATGGTGGGGGAGGCCTGAGTTAGGAGAAGCAGGATGTAGCACAGAATTACTCCTGAATGTGGCCAGCAGAGCCTCTGCCATGAAGGCGCAGGAAAGTGGTGTGAGAGCTTCAGACCTTAGAATCATTTATTTGGCTTAAGACAAAACCAGACAAAATCTCCCGGGCACACCAAGTCTGTGCACTCACTTTGCTGCTCCTGGTGGCAGGAAGTGCCTCAGCTCTAAAGATAAAGCTGACTTTTTAATAACCAGGGCGAATCAATGTCCTCCGATCCCTCCTAATTGTATGCTGAGGTGATTACCAAACACTGGTGGTTTAAATATTTATAGAAACATAGAGAAGCTGCTAATGACTGAATTGGCTCCAAATGGCGGGTGGTGACAACAGTCTGAGCCAAAACAGGTTCTGCTGAGCGCACAGGGGAAGCAGCCCTGCTCTCTATCTGCACCCACGGCCACACCTCAGGTGACACGGCACATGGGGCAGGCTGTGTCCCATTTTTCAGACAGTGAAAGTCACCCTTGATTGTCTGAGTCCAAGGTCACCTCGCCGGTAGGTGTCAGACCAGAAGGGGCCCTGACTGCAGAGATCCTTCCTCACATCCCAAGTGGTGTTCGTTTCAAGTTCCGCAGCCTCGTCAACGCGGAGCTACCTTCTTCCAGAGAAACCCCCAGACCTCAGAGCCTACAATGCACATCCACCCCTGTGCCCAGGACTGAGCTCACTTGCTGATTCTTCCCAGCCTGGAAGACTCGGAACAGCTGGTGGACTCAGTGTCAGCAACACAAGTAAGTCCCCTCCCAAGGAGATTCATGCAGAGCCCAACATGCAGAAATAGAGGGGGCGTTGCGGTCTGGGGACCTGCTGTCACCCCCGCCCACTGCCCTTGCTCGCCACCCAGCACCTCCCTGGGCCACCGGGGGCCAAAACTCCTGACCCAGGGCTGTGCCTCTTAAGTTGGCGATCTCTCCTCATCCACCGGTGCTATAGGCATCTTATGTTTTATGTAAATGAAGCCTTTTTTTCTAACTAAACAAACTTCTTTGAAAAAGAAATTAAATTTTAATCTTAAGTGAAATTAAGTAAAATGAGCTATAAAAATAATGACAAAATGAAAAGAAAAACGGTATCTAGTTCCAGGAGCTGCTCCCTGCCTGCTGCAGGCAGCTCTCTCTGTGCAGATGTGAGGTGGCGGGACGTGAAGATGGTCCCCAAGCCAGCGCTGTCTCAGAGACCTCCTCGATAACTACAAGAGGGCAGAGAGGAAGGAAGCCTGATGACTGACGTGGTGCTGTGCCTCCCTGCTCCTCCGAAACAGTGTGACATTCACCCATCGGCTCCCAGACACCACCCTGGGAAAACACCCCCCGAGAAAACTACTGGTATCGGGGGCATGTTTGGAGACAAGGGAGGAGCCACAAATCCCTGACATTCACAGCACAATCGGGGTGTCAGATGTCACCTCTACACATACAGCTACATCTGAGAAGCATCACTTTTCACATCCTGGTTGCTCAGACGAGCCTGGGGTGTTTTCCTCATTGTCACCTGCGTCTGCTGAGAGTGGATCCGGCTGGACCCTGTGTGATGGGGACAGTTACGTTCCTCTCCTAGGCATCTTGATCTTGGCAGAAGAAGGTGCACGGGTACGCAGCAAAGACAACACTCCTGTCTCCAGGCAAATCCACCCCCGCTGCAATGACCCACCTGAACGTCAAGGGACCAGGGCCCCGTGGAGAACACCCGGTTAGGTTTCGGGGCAGCTTCCAAGAAGTCCAGACGGTTTGGCACCCAGAGCAGGCACGATAGTTGCTGCTCTGCCAACTCAGTCCTGTGACCTAATTCTATATCCCACTGTGCCTGTACCCAGGGAAAACAAATGGAGATACGTCGCCACCTGTCAGCATCATTAATTTTGTTGTGATCGCTCATTAAAATGGTTTGTTTGTACTGAGCTGTGTTGGGCGTCCTGCCCTAATTGAACAGTGGAGCAGAATCAGTGGATAATTTGCTTGTGGGCCGGTTGAACGCGTCACCTTCGTCTATTCTTCTCTCCCTGTGTTGGTTCGTACCGTCACTCGCAGCTGTACCCGGAAAGTCCGACGTTCGCTCGCTGCTCTGGGTTCCTCCACGCGGGTCGCGGGTACAATCGCACCTTACTACCCCAACTGAAACTACACTTACTGGGAAAAGGTTGCCCATGACCTCTGGAGACAGAGAGGAAGCAAAAGCAAAGTGTTTTTTCCTGATCGGAATATAAATAAGCCACTCAGGAAAAAAGAAAAAAAAAAGAGAAAGAATGTGACCCCCTATCTTTTTATAAGAGCTGACCTGTGGCAAAACGACAATGTTTATTGTGGGCGAGGTGTTGCATTATCTCATTTAATCCCTGTAAAGTGGGTCCTCTCCTTACCCCTGTTTTACAGGTAAGGAAGGAAATGCAGGGAACGAGGGTGTGCCCAGGGACCCATGCTCAGTGCCTGGGGGGACTCTGAACTGTCACACAGACTCCGCCATGCCTCCATACAAACAGAGATTTTACAAAGTCACACACGCTCCATCATTCATTCACAGTCCCACACTGGCAAGTTCATCCTTGGCAGTGATCTAAGGTCACTGGCCCTGGGGTCCTGCTTCTTCCCACTGCCCGGCATTCTCCTTCCAGAATTGGGGAGGAGAGATCGGTGCCTCTACACACTGAATTATGTACACATTTTATTAATTTATGGAAATGTCAGGTGGCTTTAACTATTATTCTGAACTTCTGTCCTCCGATAAATGGCTTACTTTCCTTCCAAGGATAAAGCACTCCAGTATTTGCAGCTGACCAATTCAGCTCAGAGCTCTTGAATGTTTTCTGTCTGCTCAGAGGACACATACTTCACCAGGATGGCTCTGGGGTAACGACACCCAAGGCCCATTCCTAATGACTGTCACAGTCCTGGCAAAATGCATCCCATATCTTAAGGCTGATACCTCCCGCTGGGCTGGACGCATCCTCTGGAGGAAGAAATAACCTTTCCTCTGGAGTTTTCTTCTGCTTGTGGCACTAGAAGAAATATCTCCCGGTGCGATGTCGGGGTTGAGGCCGTAAAGATGGGGACTGGTCCCAGTCCTAACACAATAGAAATACTGGAGTAAAGCAGGGCTGCAATCTAGGGATTTGCACCTGGGGATTTTGTTTCACCCTGGAACTATGGAACCCACGTTTCTATTCGTAATTTTGAAATATTTTTTGTAGAGAGGCCCCTCCCCAAACTGAATAAGCACAAGGCCCCCTGAAACCCGGATCTGGCCCTGGGGATGAACGAGATGGGTCTGAAGCACTGTGTATCCTGTGGGAACTTGGGTTGGGAGCCCGAGACAGTCACAGCGTCCGGTCCATGCTGTCCCCACGCGTGAGCCTTAGAGCTTGCTGAATGAATGGCAGACAGGGTCGAGTAGGCGGCTCTCCACCAGCCTCTGCCACTGAACCTCATGGGAAGCCTTTAGGAGGCCCCCCAGGCAGCACCCCCAGACCACATCAATCTGAATGTGCCTGGAGGTGTAGTATGTTCCCAAGGTCTGGTCCTGCAAAGGTGGCTAGAGCTTCTGGAAAGTTTAAAACGTGCAGATGCCTGTTCCGCACCCCTGCCTACATTACAGCAGGTCCATAAGGTGCCCTGCGTGGCCTCCCTCAGGGGGCTCTGACATGTGTCTGCACCCCGCATGATTGCCATAAGCGAGTTACGTGCGAGCCAGGCAGGCGGTTGTATGACAGGGTCATGGGGCTGACGTGGGAGGCGGAGGCCCGGATCAGGGAGGGCGTCCTGGGTGCCGAGGTCAGGCTGGTCTTGGAAGGCGGCACAGGCGGGGTTGGTGGAGGGAAAGAGACTCTTTCCTGTCGTAGCTGGGAGCTGCTCAAATTGATGTAACAAACAGGATAAAGATTAATTGGATGAAACTGGGGATTTTGCAGAAAAACACACCACTCTTCATCGAATGCCGTGACAGCTCTCCGACAGCATCCCCGCCAGGCAGTAGAAGATGGGTCATGTGACCAGCCAGGGGGGAAAGGTGTCACGGGGGCTGATGACAGCACGTGGCTCCCAGGCCATGGTGTAAAGGCAGGGTGAGATGCAGACGTCTGCTTTTTCATCGAGTGATGTCACCTAGCCTAGTCCTCTCCCCGGCCTTGAATGAGAAACCCCGAGAAGAGGCCCTCACTGGCTGTCAGCTGCACAGGCAGGAGCCTACATGTTTGACCTCTTGGGAGACTAGTGGTGCATCCAGCCTAGGCCAGGTTTCCTGGCCTTCCTCTTTAGAGTTTTGGAAACACACAGGTGGAATGCCAGACCGCTTCCTAAGCCTATTCACGGCAATTCGTAAAGATGAAAGGGTTTCTTTAGTCAAGACGCTGAAGAGTTAATTCCCGGTGGTGTCACATCCTGCCTACTTGTTTATCACAAGCTGTGTTTTCTTACAAGATAACTAACATAAAAAAAAATAAGAAAAGTAGTTATAAACATTTTTTTTTTGATCAAGAGCATTTCAAGGACTGGCAGAAGAGCTCTTTGCCATGGTGGGTGGGGATGTAGGTGGGGAAGCTGACATTTCTACAGATTAACAGGTGAATTCATCATCCCTTGAAATAAAGAAAAGAGACACTGTCAGAAATCTCGATCAAACCCACCAGGGGAATTTTTCAGCCCCTTCCCCCTCTCTCCTCCTGGAGGAAGTGTGGGAAATTTAAGAGTAATAAATAAATCTGGGGGAACGGATAAAATAGTGGGTGAGAAATCATCCCCCCCATCTGGTGAAGACTCCCATCTTGGGCTTGATAAAAAGCTGGAGGAAGCTGCCATTGTTGCAGGAAATTAAGGATGAGCTCTTAGCTGGGCTACGAAGCCATTCATATTAAGATTATGACTTCCCCACTTCAGTGCAGGTTCTTCATAGCTCATTTTTTTTTTAATCCTTATCTGGTCTTGATAAAGAAGTTCTCAATGTGACTTACGGTGTGTGGACCATGATAGGGAATGATTTCTTTCGGCACCTGTAAACGAGAACGGCCCATGAGAAAAACACTCCGGGTTCTGTTTACTGGAGGAAATAAATCTCTCCCCATGCACATCTTTCTTCTCTGTCCTGTCAAAAGAGAACTCACTTTCTTGTCTCATTTTCTTCAAATTTCCCACCCACACCTAACCTCCCTGGCTCCAAGTGAAGGAGAAATAGATTTGCAGCCTTCAACTTTCCCTGTTCTAACCTGGATTGTATTATTTGGGAGAGGAAGCTTGGATTTGCCTGGGGTGTGAGATTTTCCCCAGGCCTGAATCCCTGGCCCTGGGGAAGGTTCTCTGTGAGCCCCACACCCCGGGGAGTCTGTCTGAGCCCCCTCCGATGCCACCATCCTCTGGGGGTCAAGCCCAAATGCTGGACTTCAAGGAGATACCTGTCCAGGATGGACTCAAGGGAGGGCCCCGTCCTATCAGCCCTAATCTTTTACTAATAAATCAAGTGGTGGTGAATTTCTCCAAACGTTTGAATCTGTTTAGCCCCTCAGCCTCCTGTGCGTCTTCTCTGGAAACGAGAGTGAGGTGTCCTGAGGCCATTGTGTGTGGGCGGAATGGGTATCCAGGTGCCCGTGGTCATCTGAATCCTGTCCGCATGCAGTAACAAAGATAGACTTGCTCAGAGTAAGGCGTACATCACCATTATGATCTACACCTTACCTCTGAGGAATCGGAAGTAAAGGACAGCCACCAGACCTGTCTGAAGCCGCATAGCTAATACAGAAGGGCTGGGATGTGGCACCCTGTTCCAACAAAACCCAGTACACCTGCCTTAACCACTGCACAAACCCCCCCCACCCCGGTCTGGGGCGAAGTGAGAATTCTCATGGATTCATAAGACTTCAGGCTCCGACAGTCCTTCTAACACAGTACTTTTCTACCTTTTTAAAATCTCATGGCACACTTGTACCTACAATTAAACTTCTGCAGCACACTTACATTATGTTGAGCAAAAAAGAAAAAAAAAATGGAGGTGGTGGGTTCAAACCCAGCCCCGGCCAAAAAAAAAAAAAAAAAAACCTGAAAAAAGAAAAAAAAAAAAAAAGAGTGCCAGGCGCAGTGGCTCACACCTGTAATCCCAGCACTCTGGGGGGCCAAGGTAGGCGGATTGTCCTGAGCTCACAGGTTCGAGACCATCCTGAGCAAGAACAAGAGTCCCCCCTTCCCCCCCTCTAAAAAAAAAATAGCTATAGCTGGGCATTTTGGTGGGTACCTATAGTCACAGCTGCTCGGGAGACTAAAGCGAGAGAATTTCTTGAGCCCAAGAGTTTTAGGTTGCTATGAGCTGTGATGCCATGGTACTGTACTGAGGGCGCCATAGTGAAACTCTGTGTCAAAAAAAAAAAAAAAGAGTAAAAAAATATATATACTTACTGTGCTTTGAGCTTCTTTGGAAAATAATTTAATTAACGATCTTTAAAAATGTTCATGGCACGCCTGATCTCCTCTCACAGCACACCAGTTAAAAATCCCTGTTCCAGAACATCACTTTTATCCAAGCCCTAGAGATCTATCTTTTTCAACCAAATTCTCTGGGCACAGATTGGCAGCATGAAGGCCCCCATCATGCTGAAGGGTCAGCTTCTGGGGGTCCCTGTCAGTAGCAGCATAGGGACCATCCTGCCCAGAAGCAAGTTCTCAGAGAGACTCCCAGGAGCAGGCCAGGGGGTCCCCACGTGTGGGGAGCCAGGGCCGGGGCTCCTCCTTTCTGGGGGAACAAATGGATAAGATTTGAGGCTCGGCCTGCCCAGCTTTTTCCACATGGATTCTAAAATTGGGAACTTGCTTCCTTTTGGCCAATTTCCAGAATTTTCTGCCTCTCACATATACAGCATTCTTCCTAAAAATGACTCACCTGGGGCTGTCGGTGTTTTCAGAAAGAGCATCCATGTCAGCAGCTTATTCCTGCAGCTTCTCACAGCTCGCCCCTAGACCAGGTCAGGCTAGCAGCAAACATTTTTCTTGGAGACTCTAAACACATTTATAATGTGTGTGAAATGTCTGTATGAGGGTGTGATCTAATAGCACTTCATCAGCTTCCGTGGAAGACAAATAAAAGAAGTATCCTTCGAAAAATATTTCTATTTCTTCCCTCCAGCAATGGTCAGGCCGTACCTGTTAGATTAACCTGTGTCTCCTGTGTTGGGATTTATGTGGCTTCCTCCTGGAAGGTGGCTCCAAGTTCCTCTTTAGTAGCATCTTTATATATATCTTGTTCAGGACAAATTCTATGTAAGTAACACAAAAACCTTCCCTTTAGGCTTCCCTACCAAAAACTTTAGCTCTAAAATTAGCGCTCAATTTTAGAAGCGATCTCATTCTGGATGCCTGGCACAGACAAATCTTTTCCTGATTTCTAACTTATAAAATCATAAATGATTTTAAAACTTTTTTTATTTAAAAACTGCATGCTTATGATAGGATATTTGCAAGTCATAGAAAAATGGAATGAAAGGGGAAATGAAGCACCCCAGCCAAAGACGTCTCTACTAATAAACATAATAAAGACATCCTAAGACACTCGGAGCTCTCCGGCTTCAAGTTTGTTACCAGTTTAAATTATAAGCCACCGAATTAGCCAGCCTGGGCTACTGTAAAAAAATACTATAGGGTGGTGCCTGTGCTCAAAGGAGTAGGGTGCCAGCCCCGTATGCCAGAGGTGGCGGGTTCAAACCCAGCCCGGGGCCAAAAACTGCAAATAAAATAAAATAAAATAAATAAAAAGAAAATACTATAGATAGGGAGGTTTAGATGATAGAAATGTCTTTCTGAGAGTTCTGGAGGCTGGATACTCAAGATTAGGGTGCCGGCATGTTCCAGTCCTGATGAGGCCTCTCTACTTGTACAGATGGGGAAGGGGGAAAAGAAGGGAAAGATAGAAAGAGAAAGAGAGAGAAAGATGAGAGAGAAATACAGGGAGAGAGAGAGAGAACAAGCAGGCTCAACTCTCTGAAGCTCCTCCCTGTAAGGTCTCTAACCCCATCATCAGGCCCTACCCTAACAACCTCATCAAAGGCCTCACCTCCAAATGCCTTTATCTTAGGGGTCAGGGCTTCAACATACAGGTGTTGTGGGGACACAGGCCTCCCTCCCGTCATAGCCAGGGACAGAGACCTCCGGTCATCACATGCACATGTGGCCTGATTTATTCTGCACGTCTCTTGTCCAGCTGGAAGTGAGTGGGAGAAGGGGGATGGGGACCGTGGTGGGAGGGGACCTGAGGCAGTTTCGAGGCTCTCGTTGTCCCACAGCCTCGGTGTCTGTGTCTGATGTGTCTCGGCTCACGCCCATTCTTACCTCCTTTATTTCCCCCCAAGCACAGCCCTCCCTCAGTCTGCTCAGAGCCATGTTCAGGTGGGGGGGGGGCCCGAGGCAGAGGCCAGGCTGGCCGTGGGGAGGGAGGCGAGAGCGAGCCAGGGGGGGGCGGCAGGTGGGAGGTGCTGTGAAGAGGCCAGCAATCCGCCCAGGGTGGCCCCTGCACCTGCTTCCCTCTGCCTCTGGGTCTTTGGGGACCTAGAGCCCTAGCTTAGAAGCCCCAAATCCCTTCTTACAGAGTGTGGCAGGATGTGAGGGGTTTGCTGTGATCCAATTATTCCATCTGAACCCAGGAAAATAGTTGGAGACCAGGGACACCCACCCAACCCAACTCATCACATCACAGTGACCGGCCACCCTCCAGCGACCACCCTCATCCTCACCCCCACCCCCCCCGTCCCTCATCCTCACCCCCACCCCCCACTCTCTGTCCCCCCATCCTCACCCCCAACACCCTCTGTCCCTCATCCTCACCCCACCCCCCACTCTCTGTCCCCCTATCCTCACCCCACCCCCCTCTGTCCCTCATCCTTACCCCCACCCCTCTCTGTCCCTCATCCTCACCCCACTCCCCACTCTCTGTCCCCCCATCCTCACCCCCACCTCCCTCTGTCCCCTCATCCTCACCCCCACCTCCCTCTGTCCCCCATCCTCGCTCCCCACCTCCCATCTTCATCACACTAGTCCTGGCACGGAACAGACGCCCAACACCAGGCATGTGTAAAAGCTGGGAAGTGGCTCTCCTGTCCTCAATTCTCCACACCCAAGTCCCCTTTCCCTCTTCCCCGATTCCTTCCCTCTTAACTGACCTTTCCGGGCCAGACTTGACCCCCACCTATTCTCCGCCTGTGATTTCTCTCTCCTTACACCTGAAGGATTTGAAACACTCTTCTGCGGTTTTACCCAAGCGTTTAAAAATGAAGTGAGAACGTTCCATCTGAAATAAAATGCCTCTGTCCCTACGTTTCCTCCAGCTGCCCCCAGGTGCACCTGCCATTTCCTATCAACTTATTCTGAAAGTTGCCAACCCTTGTCTCCCCCACTCCTGGCCATGGCCTGAGCCCTCCAGCCGCTGAAACCTGGCTGCTTCCCGCTGACACCGCACTCTCCAGGACACTGAGGAAGCCGCCAATCCTTCAGGTGCTCTCAGACACTGGCTCCTTTTTGAAGAGCCACCTTCCCCGCACTTCTGGGGTGATGCTCCTTGGGTAGGTAACTCCGTCTACTCTCAACGTTTTAATTTCCATTTATACTATCAAGGGCACCTGGTCTGACTTTCTAGCCCAGACAACGCCTGGTCACAGACCTGTGTGTCTCTGTAAGGCCAGGCAGGCCAGGCTGCGGTAACAAGAACCGGTCAGTCAGCCCCACAGAGTTAGCCCAGCACAGCCCGTGGCATTATGCCACACTGTGTGTGCCCTGAAACCTCTTTCATCTTATAGCCGCAGCCCCTGTGGCTTCCGAATCTGCCACAGCTGAGAAGATGGTTGTGAACTGAAGTAAGAGGCCCGCCCTGTGTCAGGGTGGTGGCCGGGTGCGGAGCAAGGGCCCATATTCCTGAGGAAACAGGTGTGTCCCCTGGCTGCCGTCCCTGGCTGCTCCGGGAACAGACAGCCCCCCGTCCCAGTGGCCTGGGGCCATGAAGGGCTGCCTCCCACACTCATCTCTCGGCTTTTCTGAGCTGCAGTGGTGCTTTATATTCTCTCCTGCACTGGAGCCGCCCTCTCCTGCTCTCTCAGGCTCAGAACAGAAAAAAGTGGGACCCGGCGAGGTTCACAGAGCATGGACGTCACTCCCTGTCACACGTCCCTGGCTGAAGTCATGTGGCCAACTCAGTTGTGTGGGGGAAAGACTCCCTTTTATCTCATGTGTTGGGGGGAGGGCCCCGAGCTGCAGGCCCTGCAGGAAAGGGCGGCAGGTGTCCTGGATCAGTAATTCAAGCTACGCAAACCCTGCATATACATGCTTGGACACCTGAGTTCTGAAAAGCTGTGGGAGGAAAAAAACAAACACATACACAAACAAACAAAAATAAAACATAACCGATGGGTTCGATAGGGTCCAGACACACCCGTTGGAAACCAGAATATCAACCCCACCCCCCCAAAATAAGCAAATAGGCACCATCAAAGCCATTTAACAAAACAAACCCTTTAAAAAAAATCACTCACACAGCTGAAATAATGTTTTAAATTCCTATTCAATATTCAGTAAATGTAGCCTCTAACTTTCACAAAGGGGTGAAGGTCATCAGATGGATGGATGGGGTGAGACGGCAGAGTTGGCTGAGTTCCTGCCCCAGGGACTGAGGATCGGGGCTCAGGGACACCCCGTGGAAGCAGGGGCTGGCAGGGGCTGGCTTCTGGCAGAGCATAGGAAGCCAGAGCAGGTGGCCGTGGATTGTGGTGTTGTTTCTTTCTTTGGCATAGGTGAGAATATAGTTTGCAATATGCACTTCCAAATAGTCAGGGCCACACCCAGCTGGACCAAGGGAGAGAGATGGCATGAATGGTCGCCCAATGCCTTGGGGCCTTCTCTAAGGTGGGCTCTGCTGGAAGGGTGGGTATGATTACATCCACAAGCGACTATTGCTCTTTGGTGGTGAAGAATTGAGATATTGAGAAAAGTTGCATCTGAACTACAGTACCTTCAATAGAACCCTCACCTCGTCCCCTTTGTATCTCTCAGTTATACTCTTATTGACAAAGGTGGGGATGCGCAAACCCCCCAAACAGGATGCCACTCAAATTCAGTTGGTTCCTCAAGATAGCAGAAACCTGGCACATGGCCTGGGAACTTAGAGTCTAGGAGATGCTTGGCAGGTGGGAAACAGAGTGACAGGCGGGGACCAGCATCTCTATCAGGGAGCAGGTGCAGGGCTGTGAGGCCTCAGACTCCGTTGGCGTGAGCACGGATGGACTTGAACCTGACCCGTAGGTGCAGATGTGCCGGTTTGTAGCTTGTCGAGTAAGTAGGTCATTACTTTTTGTACAAAGTCATGATTTACACTTACAGAGCACTTGCCCTGTGCCTGGTGTTACTACAACCACTAGAAGTGTGAGTTTCAGGACTTTTCCCACTTTCCAAAAGGGGGTCCTGAAAGGAGGAAAAATAGCTTTGAATTCTAATGACTTCCCAAGAAAGTCATAGTCAGAGAACGTGTGTGTTCAAGTATGTGATGTCTCTACATTGCTTTTAACATTCATAGCAGTAGGAGGGTGGTCCCGCCGGGAGATTCCCTCCTCCCCACACCCCTGTGTGGCTTTGCTTGGTACAGGGGACATTGTAGACGTGATCAATTATGGACCTCAGGATGGGGAGATTATCCTGAAATATCTAAGTGGGAATATTCGAATCACAGTAGCCCTTAACAACAAACCAATCTGTTTTTGACTGGAGGAATTGATAGTCAGGAGACATTCAGCAAAACAAGAGACCATAATGCTTCCAAGCACGGGAAGGGCCTGTGAGCCACTGTGAGCTCCTAGGGGGGTGGGACCCACGTGCAAGGGCTGCAGAGAGGCCACAGTGCTTCCAAGCACGGGAAGTGCCTGTGAGCCACTGTGGGCTCTGAGGAGGTGGGACTCACGTACAAGGGCTGCAGAGAGGCTATGGTGCTTCCAAGCGTGGGGAGGACTTGTGAACCATTGTGGGCTCTGAGGGGGGTAGGGCCTACATGCCAGGGCTGCAGAGAGGCCTCTAAGAGCTGACAGTGACCACAGCTGACCACCAGGGAGAAAAAGGGAACCTCAGTCTCCAACAGTGAGGAACTGGGGATTCAGTTCACGGCCTGAACAAGCTTGGGAGGAGCCCAGGAGCATACCCAGCCTAGCTGACACCTTTATTGTCTTCTCAAAGCCTAAAAACTAAACATATTTAAACAACGAGTCCTCATGGGGTGAGCAGAGGACCAACTTGCAAAGCCTAGGGCCAGGCACAATACAGCACAAAGCCTGTGGGCCGCTCAGCCAGACCGGACTTCTGGTCTACAGGACCAGAGATGGTAAACCTGCATTGCTTCAAGACACTAAGTTTGGGATCACTTATCACAGCAGCAAGATGAAACTCCTATCTATCATTGGACCTCGGGAGGTGTCCCAACTCCTGGCTTCTCTCGGTCCCTCCCTCCCTCCTCCCCAGAGAAGGCAGAGTCTCCTGGTGGGTTTAGGGGGGAGGAAGAGGGCGTGCTCTTTTCAGCCTGTCTCCCTCTCTCTGCTCCTCGGGATCTTTCTGCCCACAGAGAACATCTGTTCTCAAGCTGAGCCTTAAGAGGAGCCTGCAGGCTGCCCCCTCCCAGTGCCTCGGTGGGTGAATTCAATCCTTTGGTGAATGGCCAGCAAGCCTGTAGCAGATACCATCCCAATGTTCTATTCCTGAATGTAATTACTAGCAATGAAACTATTACATTTATTCCCACCTGCCCGACTTTTGCTTCTGACTTTCGGCTGGTTCAGAACTCAGGAATGCAGCAGGTGTTTGTTAACCCTCTGAAACCCAGCCCTTCCCATTATATCATTCCCATCCCACTTGTGTTCCTTCAAACCCCTACAATGGTTTCTAGAACCCTTTGAAGGTCTGGTGCTACCAAACTCTCTAGCTTAACCCTGTCCAATATGAATATAATGCAAACCACAAATGCTGTTTTAAATGGTCTAGTAGTTATGCTGAAAAAAGTAGAAACAAGCAGGTGACATTAATTTTAATGTTTTATGTGACCCAACATAACTGAACTATTATTTCAACATATTATCAATATAAAAATTGTTAATGAGATATTTCTCATTCTAGTTCTCACAAAGTATTTGAAATCCAGTGTGCATAGCTGGATTTATGGTGTATTTATAATGTAAATCAATAAATTATGGATTTATCTATAATTATAAATTATAGATCATCTATATATTTATAGTGTAAAGTATAAATCCAGAGGTTTACAGTGGATTTGAAGTCCAGTTTGTAGCAATAGAAAGCTGTCACACATCTCAGCCTGGACTAGTCCTGTCTTAAATGCCCAGTAGCCACAGGGGGCTGAGGCTACTCTGCTGGACAGAGCAGGTCCAGCCTCATTTGAGGTCCTTCCACCCTCATCCTCTCCTCTCTAATAAGAGAAGAAAGTCTCTCTTCTCATATCCCCCATCATTCTATCCTTTCTCCTGACCCCTGTTCCCTTGGTTTGAAGCACTCTGACAGTTCCTCCTTCCTTGGGAAACTTCCACCAGTGGTTTTGATGCCCTCAAAGTCTCTCTGACTCCTTTCAATGGCTAATTGTCTCTGTCTGATTTCCTTCTTTTAGAACTTATTAAATGTTGCTGTAACGGGAGATTCTACCTCCATTCAGTGCTCAGAACGTGGTGAAATGAGCTCATTTCTTTTTTTTTGGTAGAGACAGAGTCTCATTTTATCCCCCTCGGTAGAGTGCCGTGGCATCGTACTGCTCAGAGCAACCTCCAACTCCTGGGCTTAGGCAATTCTCTTGCCTCAGCCTCCCGAGTAGCTGGGACTACAGGCGCCCGCCACAACGCCTGGCTATTTTTTTGTTGCAGTTTGGCCGGGGCCAGGTTTGAACCCGCCACTTTCGGTATATGAGGCCAGTGCCCTACTGACTGAGCCACAGGTGCTGCCCAATGAGCTCATTTCTAATGAAGCTGCAAGAAATCACTCAAATCAAATTTGTCTGCAAAGCTGCTGAAGGAAGAATGATACAACAAAATGTGAAAGAACTTAACATATCCAAAGGGACAAATCCTCACGGGGTGAGCAGAGGACCAACTTGCAAAGCTGGGGCCAGCCATGACAGAGCACAAAGCCTGTGGGCAGGGTGAGCCTTGCCCTAGGGAGGAGAGAGCAGTCCGATGCAACTGGGTTGGTGGTCAGTTTGCCAGGCATGACACCCCATACGTTAGCCTGGTCATCCCTCCTTAGTGAGACTTGTAAGTGAAAATTTGGCTGAGAAAGTAAAGGCTGAGTCAGAGCCCGGATGGGATCTCCTGGTGTTTGTACTGCAGTCTCATGGTGTCCAGGACTTGTAGCCCATCATGTTGTGATTTTGCAATGCTCATCAGGTTCACCTGCCTGGGTGCTGTCCATCACAGGCTGGCTGCCTCAAGGTCAAGTAGACCCAAGGTCTAATAGTGTCACAGAGTTTGGTCATAGGAACCTTCTCAAAAGAGAGAGAGATCTGTACTCACTCAGAGTAATCAAAGCTTAAATAAATGCTGTGATTTAGCTTCTGTTAAGGCCACTCTCCCTACCCACCTGAATGGCTGAACTTAACTCTGTGGTTCATTCCAAAAACTCTTCTGGATCACTAGTGGGAGTGTAAAATGGTGCCATCACTTTCTAAAACCATTTGGCACTTTTTTATGTGGTTAAATCTATCTCATGACCCAAAATTCGATGCACAGGTATTGATGAAAAGATACAAAAATCTATATCCACAAATTGACTTCTAAAATGCCCATAGCAGCTTATTCTTAATAGCTCTGAACTGGGAATAATTCCCAATCCATTAGCAGAAGCATGGATAAAACAAGACACAGCATAGAAAATCTACACAACAGAACACTATTCAACAACAAAACTGTGTAAGTACAGATGCTTGTGACTGTGCAGAAGAGTCTCAGACACGTGATTTTGTGCAAATATAGCCAAGCGCAAAAGGGACCATGTGTGGTTTCATTTGCAGGGAGTTCCAGAGTGGAAAATCTAACTAGATAAGGATGAGATGTGGCCAGGGGGGTGAGCTAAAAGGGGCCTGAGTTTATGTTTCAGGGAAATGTAAATGTTATTTCTGAAATGAAGCTATGTTCAGGGTGGTGTATGCAGTGCTCACAGCTCTTCAGCCTGGGCCCTTAGACAGGGTGAATTTTATGACACATCTATTTTACATCAATGAAGTTAATTTACAGCTGCTAGCCCAGGATTTCTCAGCCTTGGGACCTCTGATGTTTTGTTCCAGATGATTTTTTTGTTGCTGGCTCTGCATGGTAGTGTTTAGCTGCACCCTTTGGCTCCGCCCATTAAATGTCATTAAGCCCAGTTGTGACAATAGAGAAGACATACCTCTGAGAAAGGATAGAGAAGGGGGTTTCAAGGGGGATGGGAGGAAAGCCTGGCCTGCTGAGTTGGGACGTCTGGAGGGCCACAGGAACATGGGAACACTGATCCATGCTCAGAAGTTTTCTGAGTAAAGGGGAAAGAATGTGGGTGTGAGGTGAGCCAAGTAATCAGTGAGCAAAGGAAAGGAACAAAGGTCTGGAGGCTCAGAAAGACCAAGGGAAGAGTTATAGCCAATTTAAAATGGAGAGAGAAAGCTTTATTCTGCATGGCCTTTACATCCCCATCTCTCTGTCTTCTTGCTCTCTTTGGCAGTGCTGAAAGCTCTTTGTTCTGAGATTGAATTCCTCGGTGCTATACTAAAGCCTGTGCGAAGTTACCTTTACTTTCCATCTCATGCTGCCTGTGCTTTCCTGTTTCAGGATCAGAGTCCACCTACTTTCCTGCCATGTCACAATTGAACTTTCTAGTTCTGCCAAGTGATTGAACCAGACCTAGGGAGCTGGGAACCCCTAACCCCCAACAATGTCCACACATCTCCAAATGTCCCTTTAGTGCAGAGAAAGAACACCTTACCTCTACCTTCTTAGGTTCAGTGGCTTGGAGATGAGAAGTAAGCTGACAAAGCACAGAGGGACAGCAAAAATGGACAGCTTGTTTACACGCAAGCACACGCACCCTGGGACTCAGGGATAGGCAGCAGGGAGGGTGGTCAGAGTGTGGGGCTGAGCCAGTGGGGAGGAAGAGCAGAAAGGCACTTATGGGACAGAAAATGACTCTGAGGGAGGAAAAATGGATTTTCAGGAGGACAAACAAGAGAATAGAAAGTTTGTGGTAATGTTGTCTATATAGGTTGGTCTTTCTGCCTCCTCCAGGGCCATAAAACTCCCTTGGAGAAGGAGTTTGGGGTTGGGTTTTATTCACTCTCTACCTTCTGAGGGTAGATTTGCCCTAAGAAGGAATCTGTGGCACTCTCATTTCCCAGCTATTGAAGACTTCAATCAGATAAGGGGAACTGTGTGAAGGATTCTTTCCCCCTTCATCTGTTGAATCTCAAATGTTTTCAGTGTAAAATAATCTTTATACCAATGTGACATATTTTGGGATGGCATATTCAGATCCCATAGTTGTCTCCTGGATGAAATTGCCCCCCAGTTGACCAATGTTGTGCTAGCTTAACTCTCTTTGCTTAGCCCATTCATTCATTAGTTCATTCACTCATCCATTCAACAATGACTGAGTTCTACCCTATGCCGTGCATTGCTGTGAACATCTGGAACTCATCTGGGTACAAAAGAGACCAACATCCCTGGATCCCATGGAGCTTCCATTCCAATATCTTTTATCCTAGAGTGGATAAAAGGTAAAGCCAAGGAGGGTAGAGGGGCAGGGTTCCCAGGGTGGGACACAGGTTGGCATTTTAAGGCCCCAATGAAAAGCTCAACTGAGCAAAGCTGTGAAGGCGGTGAGGGCACCAGCCCTGCTGTTCCCCAGGGCAGGCCCACGTCTCCCATGTGGGAGGGAACTCAGTGAGAATCCCAGAGCACCTGGACCTGACTGAGGGAGAAGGGGAGAAGAAAGACCCAAGGTCAGAGAGGGCAGGGTAGGGTCAGGTGGGCCTGCAGGTGCCCATGAGGATGGCGCCTGAGGATTGAGTGCCAGGTGAAGGCTGGTTGGGAGCAATGGGGTGGTGAGAAGTGGTCAGATTCTGAACATATTTTGAACATGAAGCCAGTGAGTTTTACTGATGGATGGAGTTAGTTCCCTAGCTCTCTGCCTGATGGTAGAGAAGGGTTCCTTCCTTCTTAACTTGCTGTGTGTCTACTGCAATTCCTGGTGTACAGTATGGTATTCAACAAACAATGGGTGGTGGGTTCTGGCTGGATGAGTAAATGAATAGGTGAGTGGGTAGGTTGGTAAGTGGATAGATGGTTAAGTGGATGTCATGTTGGATAAATGGTTAGATGGGTAAATGTATAGATGGACTGAGGGATGTATGAGTTGGTGTGTAAGTGGGTATGTGGGTGGATGGATGTGGGAACTACAATCACAAGACTCCCCCCTGCTGGCTGATTGAATGGAATCCCCCCTGGCCAAAGGGATCCCCTAAAACTAAGTTGCTAGCCATGAGAAAGGAGGTCAGACATGCCCCCATCAGGTCCCCTTCCTCTGTTGGAGACATGTGCTGTGACTCATTGACAGTGTAGGCTGCAAGTCCAGTGCATAACGAATCAACTGAGTCAGGTGGGTGTCCAGAGGGTTGTTGCTAATTAGCAAATGAAAGAACCAAGCTGACTCCATTTTGTTAAAACTAACTCATTTTGTTCCACAGCCTTTCACTAATTCTACCTTGTCCCACAGCCTTCAATTTGCAGCTGCACATCAAAGGTTAATTTATGACTGCATACCAAAGGGTCAATTTGCAGTCGCATACCAAAGGTGATAGGCAACCTGCTTCTTCCCCCTCCCTGGGCTCCAGTATGTCCCAGTGATAATGGGTGCCTAACCTCGGCCATCCTGGTAGTAAATACTTCCCCAAGCTAATTAGCTCAGAATAGACATTTTCCAGTCCCTTACGCTCCTATCAGCTCTCCCCAGCAGTTCACCCAACACCCTCTCCCTTTGTTCCTTTCTGTACCCTTACAACTGCTCTCCCCTCTGCGGGTGAGGCTTCTCTGCCCTCCTGCTGTGTCAGGGACAGAAAGCCTAGCTAGCTAATAAACTACCTCTTGCTTTTGCATTGGACTTGGTCAATGGGTGATTTATAGGGGGGACCCTGTGACTTAGGCACAACACAGACCCTTATCTTAACTCAAGCATCCTCTCCAGTGACACCTGGCCTAAGAGCTTAACTCCTTCAGCTGATTGTTAACTAAACTCTCCCTAAATCCCTCTGTGACTTGTAAACACTGCCACCCCTGCCCCCATTTCGAGACGTCCTGCCTTTTGTGGCCAAACCAATGTGTGCCTTCCAAACATTGATTTATGACTTTACCTGTAATTCTGACTCCCCAAAATCTAAGAACCAAACTGTAACCCCACCACCCTGAGTCCACTTGCCGGAGGCTTCTTGGGCATCACTCCAGGCCATGGTTCTCAAATTCAGCTCAGAATAAACCTCTTTAAAGTATTTTACAGAGTCTGGCTTCTTTTCCATTGACAGATGGGCGGACACCAAGGGCTCTGATTTGTTATGATGATCAGGCATGTTAGATACAAAGGCCTTTCAACACCGCCTGGCATGTTTTCAGTCATTTCATGAATGAATAGAAACTTTTAATTTTCTCTATAAGTTTTAAATAAATATACTACTGAATTTCACTCATTGAAAAGGACATCAGTCATTTTATTTACAAAGGAACTGAGCTCCGAATCATTCTCCTCCCTGCCTGCAAAGAGACGTCATTCCCAGCAGAACAAACAGGTGCTGAGCTGGGCTGAGCACAGTCCCTTCCTGCAGCCTGAACGTGGGACTCTTATTCCAGGTCACCAGCCAGGCAGAGGAAATATCTCCATTGGGGTCAGGCTCCCCGCTGGTCCTGCTCCAGTGGTTATGAAAACTCAGTAGCTGCGGATAAGAGCTTCAGGGCTTGTTTTGGCTAGTAAGTGAGCACATTGGAAGTAGGAGCCATTACTGCCTGTGAAATCTAACAAACATAAGGTACAGTTCTGGGGTAGCTTGTTGCTACAGATAAGCCTGCTTTGAATAGCAATGCTCACAGCATGCCAGAAAAAGGCTGCAGGCAGAAGTGCCCTGTCACTGCTCCCGGCAACCAGCCACCAGCCACCAGCAGTCCCCCTTCTTCACGGAGCAGCCAGCCAGACACACCATTCGGAAACACTTGGGACACAATAATTTGTCTTAAAAGTGGTAACTGTTATCTTGTACCCAGGGTCCTGACTTAAAGTTATTTCTGTTGATTAATGTTCTCTCTCCTCTGCGTGTCAAAATGACACCAGTGATTCATTCATTTATAGATAAAAAATTTCATGTTTCAATGGAGAAACCACACTGCTGGTAGCAAGCCCTCTGAGTTATCAGATCCTAGTCTTTCCATTATCTCCCACTATTCTGAAACTCTCTGCAAATTGCAGGGAAGTGATAGATATGTAAATGCTGTCCTACCTGGTAGTGGCTAAAATTGACTCCCTCTTACTTTGAAAAACACAATTTTGCCTCCATTTGCAATTCATCTCCACATTCCTGACTACAGACAATTTTCTGCTGTTTTGACTTTTCCTTTGAACTGGTTATAACACCTGCCTGGCTCCCCCCTATCACATGAGTAAAATACATTCTCTAACAAGTGTTCATTTTTAGAACGGTATGCTAGTCGTTTTTGCCTTTTTCTGAAAATTTGCCTTTAACATGTTTAACAGATATTTGCTGAACAGCAGACAGTGGCGGATACCGGGAATGTTACTGAACTGAACTGGGGTTTGCTTGCTCCGGGCAGTGAAGCCCGACACTGAGGCTGAAACTTCCTGCAGGTGCCAAGGAGAAGACCCAGTAGCTTGTTAGGAAGGGTTTTTAGAGGCAGGGGTGTGCTCCAGGAAAGCAGAGTTGTGAACCCATTTCCATGGCTTGGCCTGTGAGTGTGGCCCCCCCAGGAAGAAAGATCAGCGATCAGAGTTCCCTACTCTCTTCCCCCTTATCTGAGGTCTCTGTGATAGCTCAGCATTTTCATTTAGTGTGGTCTCTGCAAAACAACTCAAGAGCATGTGTTAGGATTATCACCAGAGGGTCCCGTTGTCTGTGAATGTCGACCAAATGCAGAGGTGGGGATTTCAGCCACCAGCTCTACCTTCAGAAGGCCAGAGACTCTGCAGAACAGCCAGAGCAGCCCCTCAATTCTGTTCAGCTTCAGTTACAATTTTAATAATTTTTTAGGAAGAAATACAAGGAAATAAAGCTAGCAAATTTTAACTTTAGCTGACAGAAAACAACATGAAAGTCTTTGCTCTAACAATGCGACATGTTTAAACAAGAGAAAATTAACCTTCACTCTGACAATATAGTAATAAAAGTAACCTTCTCTAACAATATAGTAATAAAAGTATTCTTTACCCTAACAAAACATCTAAGAGAATCATCAAAGAAAACAACATTAAAGTAACTTTTGCTCCAACAATATGTATTATCTATGTGTGACTTCCTCCCCAAAGCCTTCTGAGACAAACATCTTTACAGTCCGGGTTAAACCTGAGCTGGGTCATCATGAAGGTGTTGGGAGGCTGAGTGGTGCTGTTCCAGCTCAGCTTTTCTGACTTCTCCTTGCAGGCTGCCTTGCGGGCTTCTGGATGTTACTTTTAGTTTCTGTAGGAACCAAAACACCTGTGACTCTGGCTTGCTTGGGGGAATATTGCTAGCATCTTGTTGATCAGCTTGCTCATTTAGTTTTTAAGCCTAGCTAGGGGCCTAGAATTCCCCCGGAAGGATTCCCCTCAAGGATTTTTTTTTAAGTTCCATGGGTGGAAGGCCTGGCAGGTCCCCCAGAGGGGTCTCTGTTACATCTCAGAAACTTAAAAGTGAACCAGACAGTTCCTGTTCAGAAGGCCATGCCACTTCCCCCCTGGAAAGAGAAGGCTGAGGGGAGGGGGAATTCCTTCACTGCGGTCTGCAGCCCTGCGACCTCTGAGCTTTGGTAAGACCTCGGGCCAGACGAGGAATGCCACCTGAGTTCTGACTCAGTGCTGTCAATGGGTGCTATGAGCCACATCTTCTTTGCTGTGGTCCTCTGCCCCCTTGTTAAGCGTGTTTTATAATTAAGGGGAAAAGTGCATGCTCTCTGTAGAAACTTGGAGAAATCCAGAGGAGCAGGGAAAAAAAGTCATCCATAATTCTTATAAAGACCAAAACCCCTACTACGTTCACCTACTCCCCAGTCACCCAGCAGGTGACTGCACCTCCTCCTCCAGCCTCCTGTTTCCTTCCTCCCTAGAGCTGAACCTCTCAATGGAATGATGGAACCCTGTTTTGCTGCTGCCTCTCATCCACTCCAATCTGCTCCATCACTCGACCAAGGAAGACACATCCTGACCGAGAGAGACACCTCCTGCCAAGGTGGGTGCTGACCTTCGTTGCCCTGTGTCCAGGGGCTGTGCATCTTCCCACGTCTAGGCCTTCATCTGCTGAGGCTGAGCACTATCTTTTTGGGGGGAGCAGTCCCTTTTTGGGGGGAGCACTCTTCTCCCAGCTCTTCCAGGCTTCCACCTGACTCAGATTTCCCTTCTATTTACGGCCTCCTTTTACCACTCCAATTTGCAGGCTCAAATTAACTCAGGTATTTTCTTAGTCTCCTTTTCATGTTGATGAAAGTAAAGGATATCAAAGTAAAGCTGCTATGAGTAAAGGATACTCTGGCTTTAAGGCTGCAGCAGAGATAGTGTGCAGAGCAATTTTAGTGCCAGATTATTGTATGACCATAAATCTCAGGAAAATTCAGTGACTCCCGCCATTTAACATGAGATTTAAAGTTGCAGAAAATAGCTATCGTGTGTTTCTCTGTTTTTGAGGTGAAAGACAGCATTATTCTCTTTATACACATATAATGCCTAAATATTGTCAATTGATGGGTTAAAAATGACTGCAGCTGGGTGCAGTGGCTCACGCCTGTAATCCTAGCACTGTGGAAGGCTGAGGAGGGGAGGGTTGCTTATGGTCAGGAATTAAAGAGGAGCCCGAGCAAGAGTGAGACCCTGTCTCTACTAAAAATACAAAATTTGGGAGGAGGCATGATGGTGGGTGTCTATCGTCCCAGCTACTGAGGAGGCTGAGGCAGGAGTTTGAGGCTGCAGTGAGCTGTGATAATGTCACTGCATTCTAAACTGGGCAACAGGTGAAGACTCTGTCTCAAAAAAAATATGTAGAGAACATCTGGATCTCTCATTTAATCACTGCCTTAATGTAAGTATTGTTTATGGGCAGCAAGGGACAAAAACCTACCCACCAGGTCCAACGAACACTGTTTATGAGATGGGTACACTTTAGCCCTGACTCCGGCATTGCAAGAGTGACCCGTGTAACCAGGAACATCTGAACCCTAATGTTTTGACAAGTAGTATTGTTTATAGGTTGCCTTGGGTGGATGTCTGCTCTTTCTTGCCATTGTCTCACTTGAACTTAAGCTGAGTTACACTCTCTCGGCATCCCCGTTCCACTCCCCTCCCCCTTCCCCAAACAAGCCAACCCCCAAACCACTGGTTGTTTGTCCGCACATCACTGAAGGCCTCATGAGGAAGGGGGAGAGCCGGGCGTTCCCACTGCAAACGGCATGGCAGGGCCTCCTCCCTCACACCTCACCCCTCGCAGCCTTCCGTCTGCAGCCCTCCCTTCCTCCCCCCCCAGTCCAGCCTTCCGGGGGTGGGGCACCTGTGACCCTACGGAAACTGGTGGCCTTCCTCGTCCTTCAGTGTGTGCAGCCTTTTGACTCAACACAAAGTTTACGGAACACATCCTCTTATGAAAGGGAGCACAGCAGAGAAAGGAGAAGCTTTTCTTCCCTCCTCTGGTGCTTGAAAAAGAACAGTTCTGAAATCAGAAGGCCGCGGGTTCCCTGCCAGGCCCTCTCTTCACAGCTGAATAATTCAGCTCCTTAGCCCTCAGCCTTGGCATCCCACACTCTTTGTCTCATACGAAAGGCCACCAGCAGAACATGACTATTTACGCTGAGCAAACAGCAGAATCCTGTCATGGGGCCACCTGCCTCGGAAGGCGAGGGGTACTGCAAATAGCAAAGTCACATCCCTCCCCCTGTTTAAAAAGGAGGAGCCCTCAGACATCTTTTTGTTTCAAAGTTGATTCGCAAATGCCGCCGTCTCTTCGCATGTTTCTTCTGGGAAGATTTAAAATTAGAAAAGAAAAGCACCTGAGATGTATAGGAAGTGCTAAAAACACCTAGAGTGATGTTTTTAAAATCCCAACACTCACTATTTCCCAAGCGATGGCTACGACAAAGGTTCCCTGCTTTGCCAAAATTTAGTCCTGAACCTTTTCTTAAGGGCCTGTAGGGACTCTTCCTTGTGAAGTCCAGACTTTTCTTTCTTCTTCTTACTTATTCATTTATTCATTTATTTGTGTTGTTGTTGACACAGAGTCTTACTCTGTTGCCCAGGCTGGAGTGCAGAGGCTTCATCACAGCTCACAGCAACCTCCAATTCCTGGGCTCGAGAAATTATCCCGTTTCAGCCTCCCAAGTAGCTGGGACTACAGGTGCCCACCATGAAGCCCAGCTTATTTTTCTATTTTCCTTTTTTTTGGCAATGATGAGGTCTCACTAGGTTGCTCAGGCTGGTCTCAAATCCTGGCCACAAGGGATCTTCCCCCTCAGCCTCCCAGAGTGCTAGGATTATAGGCATGAGCCACCGTGCCTTAAAACCTTGTTTTAATGTGTGTGGTACCAGTCTTATTTATCCCAACCAAATATTGAGCAGGGACTTTATACCATCTCAGCAAGGTAACTATAAGATGGTAACAACTTTGTTTTTTTCATTCCAATTTTGATCTTTTTATTTTTCTTGCCTCCCTGGGGCAAGCCCTAACTGCAATGGTAAACAGGTGTGGCGGGAAACGCCACCATGTTCTACACGGTTAAGAATGAAATTTGCAGGAGCGTGTTTTAAATGTACTCTCTCCCAAATTAAAAAAAAAGTTCTCTTTTTTTCTTAGCTTATGTTTTTGCTTTTGTCATGAATTTGGTGTTAGAAGTTATAAAAAATTTTGCTTTTGTCGTGAATTGGTGTTAGAAGTTATAAAAACTTAACCTTTGCATTTGTTCAGATAAGCAATTGTTCTTTAGTAATGCAGCAGACTACCTTAGGTGGCTTCCCAGTGCCACTGCACCCGCCTCTCTGAAATCAGCCCACATTGCTTGTGATTTATTGACATTTAAAGTTCTTTAAATCCTATTTAGGATTTTAAAGAGAAAGATAGCACTGCAATGTTTCTTGTAGTGTTTTATGTGGTTTTATCCAGATTTTATAATTCACGTTGTGTTAGTCTCAACAAATAAGGTGGGAGACATTTTGTCTTTTCCTATGATTCCATATTTTAAAAATATGATTCCATACTTATGGAATCATTTGCTTTTTGACTATTTGGGGTGATTTTAATTTCATTTGTTGAATTTTTTAATGGATCAGAATACATGTGTATTTCCATCCTGTAACACCACCTTTAATATTTTGTTTGTGCCTGTCTCCTTTTTCTAGACAAATCTTCCCCCAGATTATCAATTTTATTAGATTTATTTAAAATACCAAGATTTTTAGCTTTGTTGAGTTTCCATATTTATTTTCTAGTATTTAACTTTGTCTCTTATATTCCTTAATATCTTATATTCATTCTGCATTTATTCTATGATTCATTCTTGGGCTCCTTAAGAGAAATTATTTTCTTATTAATTTGCAGACAGTCCTCTGTTCCAATATCAGCATTTAAGGTTTTATACACATCAGTGCTCTCAACCTTCCTAATGCCGAGAGCCTTTAATACAGTTCCGGAGGTCATGACCCGCGGGTTGAGAACTGCTGATATAGACGGACCTACCATGTTTTATTATGTGCTGTTTTGATTTTTTTTTTTAATTCTGCATCTATTCTAACTTCTATTAAGGCTTATTCTATGACTCATGAGTTCTGTAGAAGTATATTTCTTGATTTCCACACATATGGAATTTTCACAGGTATCTTTAAAAATTGGTTGCTAACATTGACTTTCAGATGAGAACACAGTCCTTGTGATCCAACGCCTTCTTATTCGTTGAGACTCAGTTTACGACTTCATGTGTTTGAAAAGACTATGTTTTCTCTTGATGGTAATTCTGTACGCGTCCATTGGTTCAGGTTTCTAAAATAAGCTTATCTAAATAGGGTATACATATATTACACTTTTGGTAGGATTATTCTATCAGTTTCCAAATGAAGTATTAAAAATATCTCAGTATGGTTCTGTGTTGGTGTATTTCTCTCTCTCTTTTTTTAGTTTTGCCTTTATGCAGCGTGTCCTATTAGTAGGTGTGTATCATAACTGCTCCATCCCCAGGGACCTTCCAAGCGCTGCCTGGATGCCTACAGCTACAGATAGTATTGACTCTCTATGTTTTTTTCCCATAGACATGTACCCATTATAAAGTTTAATTTATAAGCTAGGCACAGTAAGATATTGACAGCAATAACTAATACTAAAAAAGAGCAATCATAACAGCATCATGGAATAAAAAGTTATACAAATGTGTTCTGTCTCACTCTCTCAAAATATCTTACTGTACCACACTCACCCTCTTCTTGCGATGACGTGAGATATGAAATTCTCACCTGATGAGATGAAGGGAGGTAAATAACACCAGCGTTGTGACGTAGCCGTGGGCCCCTGGCGGCCTTCTGAGGCTAAGTCACAGAGCCCTCTGCTTCAGGAATCTTGGTTGGCAGTCAAGAGCAGAGGATGTTTGTCACTGGCAGACAGGTGGCATTTACAGATGTGACGGACAAAAGGATGATTCACACGGGGTGGGGGGAGGGTAGGACGGTGCAAGATTTGATCACACTCCTGAACTTAGACCACCCGTCAGGAGCTATTTATCTTTCTGCTTCCAAAATGTATGCTTTAAAGATTCTATTGGTAAGAGTTGGCAAGGAGCACATTTTCCATTTTTATTTTTTTTCCACAACTGTCATCCTTTTGTCCACATTCTTAAAGCATATTTCTGCTCACCTTCCATTGGTCAGCTCAAATCCCACAACCTTGCTTTGGTGAAAACACGATGGAGAAGTGTTATCTTATGGCAAGAAGGGACACAGACACTTTGTAAATTATAGTCAAAATCTATTTCTTGTATTTGTGCACTAATTCTCAAGAGAGAAAGTTTTTGACTGTCCTTGTATTCGCCTGTGAACACATTGTGTTGCTTTTCATCCCATTCTCTCGTGCCCTGGGCACGCCCAGGTTGGACTACACTCTAAGAAATACAGATGGAAGATAAGAAAAGGGCCATCGATTATAGTCAAATTCCAGCGTCTTTCTTGTAAAGCAGCTCTTCTCTGCTGAGAAGAAATTTCCTTAGTGCCCATTACCTGCGCTCGGCATGGCCTGGGGGACAGGGCCCACCACAGGAGGGCCCCACTGCCATCTCCCTGATTTCTGCCTTCTTGTCCTGAGGGAACTGATGAGAGAAGCCCCTCGCCCCACATAAGGGGGTGTCCGTCCAGTTTTCTAACTGACACAGCAGACGATGCTTAGGTAAAAGTTGCCAGTCACTTTCAGATGAGCAATCTTGTTCATTCTTTTTGTTGTTGTTGTTTTTGAGACTGAGTCTTACTCGTGTTCTGGCTAGAGTGCCATGGGGTTGTCACAACTCACAGCAACCTCAAACTCTTGGGCTCAATTGATCCTCCTGCCTCAGCCTCCCAAATAGCTGGGACTACAGGCACCAGCCACCATGCCTGGCTAGTTTTTCTATTTTTCGTAGAGATGGGGTCTTGATTTTGCTCAGGTTGGTCTTGAACTCTTGAGCTCAAGCCATCCACCTGCCTCAGGTTCCCAGACTGGTAGGATTACTGGTGTGAGCCACCACACCCAGCCCCTTGTTTATTAATTTTTATTGAGCCTGCAATGTTGATCCCTTGACTGTGTTTTTCAATTCACTATTGTTAGCCTTGGAAATGGAAAACCTTTTTCCCTGGATTTCAGCACAATGTTGGTGAGGAAATCCAGCTCTTGGTGGCAGCATGAATTATCTTCTCGGCACCATCCAGACTCTTCGGGGGAAGCTTCCTGCAGCTGTCATCTTTTACCAGAAGCCACTGTAGGTGCACATGCTGGAAAATTCCGCTTCCTTGGGGGCATTTTGGATGCAATCTGCAGGAGAATTTCCAGAAACACTTTCATCATGTGAGACAGCATATGGCTGGCGCTCACAGCAGGTCTGAAGAGTGTCCCTGCCGGCATGAAGCCCGGTGCCCTTGGCAGGGAGTTGTACACCAACGTGCTGGGGTGACGATGATGCCGCTGATGTCATGGTGATCTTGATGATATAACCAACGTGCCTCTTCCAGATTGAAATTTCTCTATGTCAGTTCATCTAAGGTCCAATAATTACTTGCAAAAGAGTATCGGATAAGTCCACTCAATTCAGTTACATAATTAAATGAAACTTAGAATACTTTGGTTTCCTGTTTGACCCACTGCTGGAATGAATGGCTACTAATTACATGTGGCGTTTACAAGAGACGCCTAGAGGCCCTGACAGGTGGCACTGGAGAGCCCTTTAGTTGAAGGACAAGGGACAAGCACATTGGCTGTCCCCGAGCCTCCCCTCTGGCATAGATTTATTTGGATAGCTGAGGTACTGGCTGAGAGGATGGAGCAATTGTGGGCTCTTCCCTTCCCATTGCAAAGATGACAAACAAGCAGCTCTTCTGACAGCTGGGAACTTGAAGAACTGCATGGAAAACAAACAACCAGGCTCCGAGGACTGGAGGGTTTTCAAAAGGAAAGCAATGGGGCCGAAAAGGAGATTAGAACGAGGAGGGGGAAGAACAGTGCTGCGAGGAAGGTTACGATCTTCAGCCCTGGCATGTTGAAATACTGATGGATAATTGTAATTAGCTTTCAGAATTTTTAATTATAGAAGTGGTATAAATAATCACCCGACCCAGCTTCGCTAATGAGAGTCCTTGCGCAGAGACACGCGGGGAGGCTTTTGTTAGGTGCCTTTGAAAGTATGGCTGTTAATTAGATGTCTTGCAGCGGCAGGGTTTCAGGAGAAGAAGCAACATTTATACGCTGAAATTAGGCTCATCACAAGAGGCAGCCATGACCCATGGAGTGACTCCAAAGGAAAAGCCCAGACTTTGATGGGCTTTCGTTTTGCTTAGAAGACCAGGCACATCACAGGTCTGGGGAGTGGCGAGGTCCAGGGGCACACTCTGGTCTCTGACCTGGAGCCTCGGCCATTTCTAATGCACACTATACTATTTTGCACAGGTGGCCGTTCAGCACGTAGTGGCCATCTGGTCAGAACATTCACTGTCGCACTTTTCTTGTGAATCAGCTGCTTGGGTGTTGTGTCAAAAAAAAGGAGCATTCTCCAGATTGTCTCTCCTCTAAAACACAGAAATAACAAGAACCTCATTGATTTAATGCCACTGAAGCTGGGAATCATTGTTCCTTTCTTGGAGGTTTTCCTATGTGTAACTAGATTCTAATTTCCCTGTACTTTATCACTGATGGTATTTATCGAATGCACCAATAAAAATAGATACCTTGTTAAACTCCCTCCAGAGGTGTTCAGTTAGATAAGCATTAAAAAAACTCCTCTTTCTAATACTTCTGCCTCTTTCTCCCTTTGGTAAAAAAACAAAAACAAAACAAAGCAAAAAAACAAACAAACAAAAAAAACTAAACATCTTGATGATGGCACTGTTTCAGCCTCCCTTGCAGCTAGGTGTGGCCATGTGACCCAATGCTGACCAATGGTGTCTGAGCAGAAATATGTATACCAATTCCAGCTTGTCCCCCCCAAATAAGGTATATGTTTTGTCTTGTCTCTTTTCCTTAATCCCACTAACTAGAATGTGGATAGATAATGGATGGACTTCCAACAGCCATGAACAGGAAGCTTCATGGACAGAGATGGCAGAACCAGATGGCAGACAGGACCTGGGTACCTGTTTGGTAGAGGAACGACTCTACCAGCCCCAGGCTGCAATTAAAGCTTCAAAGAAAAATGAGTTGTACGGTCTCAGCGCACCACGCTCACCATGGGTCTGTCTGCTACAGGAGTCTACATCCTAACTATTAAAGACTGACTTATCAGTGGTGCCACTTAAAGGTATTAACTCTGAGGACAGCATTTTATCAAGACTGCCACACGTTTGTCAGATAAGCTTTGTCCTCGATTCCTAGGAATAACTGTACAAAGAAAGGGAAGAACCAGAGTACTTTTTCTGCTCTCCACTGTTGCGTACATTTTAAACAGAGCTTCTCACCTCAGGTGTGTGAGCAGTCTTCCAGCAGGCACCAGCCAGGGTCCTGTAATTCAAGGTTAAGAACTCAGTCTCGGAAGATTGTCCCCTCATGTCTGGCACCGATCGCAAGGAACACAAGTTGTCACCTACATTCTGACTGACCCTCTATAAATTAGGGTTCTCATGACCCCATGCTCAGGTTTGATTAATGTGCTACAGCAGCTCACAGAATTCAGGGAATATCCTTCTTTTATACCCAATTGTTATAAAGGGTATTTATTACAAATGGTGCAAATGATGGTCAGATAGAAGAGGTGTGCGGGGCGAGGCCGGCCGGTACACCTCCCCCAAGGGTTTCCACATGCTCAGCTGTCCAGAAGCTCATCCCAACCCCTTTGTGTTTTATGGAGGCTTCCTGATATAAACATAAATGAGTACCACTTTGGCCACTGGTGTTCAGCTCAACCTTCAGCCCCCCTCCTCTTGTAGGAGGTTGATGGGACAGGGCTGAAATTATAAACCTTGAAAACCACAGTTGATTTTCCTGGCAACCCCACCCTGAGGCTACCCGGAAGCCCTCCAGAGTTGCTTCCTTAAGACCAGAATCTCCCACACCTAGATTCCAAGGGATTTAGTAGCTTTGTGTTAGACGGTCCTATCACTTGGGAAATTACACTGGTCTTGGGAACTCTATGTCTGAAATCAAAGGCCAAATATTAGGGCAAAATGTTCTTCTAGCACCTGCATCTGTCTACCAGGGTTTTAGGAAGCGTAAGTCAGGAAATAAGGACAAAGACCAAATATATGTTTCATAAAAATCACAAACTCAATTACAGTGTTTTTCAACCATTTTTTATCTCATGGCATGTTTGAACCTATAGTTAAACTTCCACAGCCCACTTAAATTATGTTAATGAAAAAAGAGTAAAAAAAAATTACTTATTGTGCCTTGAACTTCTTTTGAAAATAATTTAACTAATCTTTCAACATTTTCAGTGCACACCTTAGGTCCTCTTGAGGCACACCAGTACCAGTTGAAAATCACTGGTCCATTAGCATCAGGGTGCCATGGACACGTTATGAATTGGCAGGTATTTCAGAGATTCCCAAAGTATTCAGTAGAAGCCTGAGATAGTTAAGTGGGTAAGAAAAGGTTTCTGTAGTCCAATAATTTAGGATATATTACATGTTCTATTGCCCACTTGAGGACTCATCATGTATGTTAAAGTCTTTCAGAAATCTTAAGGAAACCTATTTAGCTGCCTTTTTCCTTCTTTTGTAAAACTTTAAAAATAATTGAAATGTAAACGGTATATCAAACTGAACAGGAAACACACATCACAGCTGAGTGAGTGATCACACAACCAACGATCCAGTGGGACGAGACACAGAATATTGCAGATAATCTGGCCCTTGCTGCCACCACTATCTCATCTTCTTTTGCTCTACCCTAAGAAGGCAGTTTTCCTCATTTCTAACTCTGTGGTGCAATTTTCTAGTTTTTTTTTTTTTTTTATAGAGACAGAGTCTCACTTTGTCACCCTGGGTAGAGTGCTGTGGCGTCACAGCTCACAGCAACCTCCAACTCCTGGGCTTAGGTGATTCTCTTGCCTCAGCCTCCCGAGTAGCTGGGACTACAGGTGCCCGCCACAATGCCCGGCTATTTTTTGTTGCAGTTTGGCCAGGGCCGGGTTCAAACCCACCACCCTCGGTATATGGGGCTGGTGCCCTACTCACTGAGCCACAGGTGCTGCCCAGCCCCTTAATCCCTTGGTTGAATGCAGTCAGGATTGTTCATTTTCTTTGCTACGTAGTATTTCATCACCTAATTATTAGTATGTCATAATATATTAATATAAGCAGTTTAGGGTACTGGCAATTAGGTCCTTTTCAATCCCAAGGACCTATAATTTATTTATCAGTCTTAACACCTATAATCCTTTGGATTGCTTCCCTAGGGTGCAGCTGAGTACTTTTTTGTAGCTGTCTCTGGCTTCTCTCATCTGTGTACCTAGGAGAAAAATTACTGGATCATCAGATGTGTTTTACTTAGGTAACATCAAATAGCTTTCCAAAGTGACTGTACCAGTTTACACTCCCACCTGCAGAATATGAGAACTTAAGTTCACACTTTCAGAAATTCTAATTCTAGTTATCCCGGTGAGTATGAAGTAGCACCAAGTAATGGTTTTAATTTTCATTTCCCTGGAGTCTTGTGATCTGAGCATATTTTCTTATGTTTCCAAGCCCTGGAATGTTTTTTAATGGATTATCTATTCAAATTACTTGCATATTTTATATTGAGATGCTTGCCTTTATTTTCATATTGATTTATAAGTGTCCTTTATACTGTCTATGATTTCTTTCTTTCTATTAATGGCTATTTTTGATGAACAAAATTTCTTAATTGTAATATGGACTATTTTTATTCATTCTCTTTATATTCAATGAATTTGCATTACGTCTTTTAAAAAGTTCTCTATTTCAAGTTCATGAATATTTTCTAGCATTATCTAGTACAGTTTGATGTTTTACCTTTCACATTTAGCTCTACAATCTACATGAAATTGATTCCAGGGGGTACACCATGCTGTGTGTGTTACATTTAATTTAATTTAATTTTTATTTATTATTTTTTTTTACATATACATGTGTTTATTAGGTTTCCACGTGTTACATTTTATTTTATTTTTCCAAATAAAGGCCCATTTGACTCCATACCATTTTTGGAAAAATCTTTTTTGCCACAGTTCTGTAGTGTCATCTTACTTCATAAGTCAGGTGTCCACAAATGCTTAACATGTCTCTGGAGTCCACTCTCTGTCACCGCTCTGTCTTTCTGTCTGGGCCAATTCTATACCATTTGAATCCCTATCACTTCAAAAGTCTTAGAATGTAGGAAAGCAATTTCCCGACCTTGTTCTTATTCAATAATTCCTTCATTCTTCCTATTTTTTCATCATGTTCTTCAAGTTACTGAGACAGTTGTTTTAAAATCTCTCAAAGTGATTACAATTTTTAAAGTTTCTCCTTGTAGTTCTGTTAATTTTGCCTCAAAATATTTGAAACTATATTAGTAAGTAATACACACACACACACATATATATATATCTCCATCTTAGTGTAGACTGGCAGTTATTTTCTTTCAGCACTTCAAATAAATTCAATATTGTCCTCTGTCTGTGATAGTTTCTGTTGTGAAATCAGCTGTAAGTCTATTTTTGACTCCTTTGAATGTATCTTTTTCTGGACTGCTTTTACTATTTTCTTAGGGTGGAGAGTCTTTGTTTTATAGCAGTTTTATCCTGTTTTATGTCTGTGTGCAGTTTCACATTTATTTATTCTGCTAGGACTTTTGTTTATTTGTAGGGCTCCTTGGATCTGTGACTTAATGTCTTTCATTGCTCTTTTCAGATTTTGCTCACACCTCTTGCCTTTCCTCTGGCTCCAGCTGCAGGTGAGTTCTCCAGAAGCTTCCTTATGTCCTTTAGCCTCTCTCTTGTATTTTCAGTCCCCTTGTCATTTTCACGTTTTATTCTGGGTGTTTTTGTCTGACCAGTGTTCCCAAGCTCTAGTTCTGTTTTCAATTGTGTTTAATTTGTCACTGAATCCGTGTATTGATCACCGCACTTTTCAGTTTCTGCCTCATTCTTTCTTATGGTGTTCATTTCTTTGCCAACGTTCTCAATCTCATTGTTTTATTTTTGGACAAATAATTACAGTAAGTCAATATCTGGAATTTCCATTTTCTGGTTCTCCTATTGGTTTATTGCTTATATCTGCTGTGTTTCTTGGTTTTCATTTTAATGTTGTCCATACTTTTTAGGTTCTTAGTATTTATTTAATTCTCAAAAGTTGGGACTTGTGTTTAAAAAGATTATAGACATGATTTTTGGCCTTGGATGATGCTGACTTCCTCCCAAAAGGCACACACTGTTTCTGGAAAGCAGTTTAGGCACTGGCAATTAGATCCATTTCAAATCAACTTTAGAGTCTCAAGATAATATAACCCAAGGCTGAGTCCCTGAGAGATAATTACAATGCGCCCTTACTGCAAGCATGTAGCTCTATCAGGTCTCAATGCCAAGGAGATGGAATGATGAGGTCTCCCTACAGTGGGTCCTGTGGTCTAAGAAGCAATATATTTGGTCTTTGTCCCTGGTTCCTGGTGCAGAACCCTTAAAACCCTTGAAAATTCCTCAGTGCTTTATTTATAATGAGCCCCTTCAGATTGATCATACCTATTTTTCTGCTAAGAAGGTGACTTATGGTGAACCCCTAGACTGTGTTAGAATAGGCCTGGTAACCAGAAAGACATGTGACTAAAGGGCTGGGGCTTTTAACCCCACACACCAGTTTCTGGAAACGAGGAGGCGCTGGAGATTAAAACTTATAAAAACTCCTGAACAAGGACATTTGATAAGCTTCTGGGAGAGTGTCATGTCCAGAGAGGAACATGGAAGCCACACACACACACACATACACACACAAAACCTCTCTGCCATGACCTATGTGTCTCTTCCACAGGAATCTTCTCAAGTTATGTCCTTTATAATAAACATATATGTAAGTACAATGTTTCTCCAACTTCTGTGAGTCATTTTTGCAAATATTGAATCCTAGGAGCAGGGCAGGGCAGGGCAACCACTGATTTATAGCTGCTCCATCAGAAGTATGAGAGGGCTGGACCGACAATTGAGTTTTAACCTGTGGGATCTGATGCTAACTCCAGGTGGATAGTATCAAATTGTAGTCCACCCTACTGGTACTGGAGAATTGGTCAGTGAGGGAAGAAGTGTTCTGTGAGTATAGAGAAGTGGTCTTTTCTCTGAGCGCTCAGCCATAATTTTTGTCCCCCAATTCTTTGTGACTCTTAACAGTGCTATTCAGCTTCTTAGCTTCTCAGCTACCAGTTATAAATAGGCAGATACATCCTTGGAAAAAGGAATTCTAAATAACAAGCTTACCTCCATGGGTTTTCTTCCCTTCTGAAATTTTATCTCCATAATTCCTCACTCTATCCTTAGCTCAAAATTTCCTGTTAATATTTTCTCAGCTCTTTTGTTTTCAGCAAGAAAAATTCATTCTGGTTTCAAAGTCCATCATTACAAAAAAGAGAAAACTCCTGTTTAACTTTCTTTAAACTAGCTTTGATAAAATATTCTTTATCACAAATGTACCTTTTCCATGGAAATTTTGTTAGGATATTTAAGAACACAGTTTGGGGGAAAACTGATGTAACTTATCTAGCATTGGGAATAATACATAGTATTTAGGGGATAAAAATGACTCCAAAAGATTGTATTCACCATTTTGCTTTCTATGAAAGCACTGAACCTTTTGAACATGGTTTACTTGTTTCTAGATAAACCAAGGTCGTGATTATTTTTACACTGCTTTCATATTTTAGTAATTATATGTATTTTTGTTATCATTGAATTACATTTTATTCACCACCCTTGGACTGAGAAAATACTGTGTGTTATTTCTTTTATTCAGCAAATCAAGGTCATGATCATTAGCATCAGTTATTACAATTTTAAAACAATGCTGCGGTTGGGGGCCACTGGAGCTTAATCATTCATGATATTAATTCAGCACTTTGTGTGGGCCAAGAACTGTCCTGAGGGCTTTGCTTTTACTTGTTTAATCCCTACAAGGGCCCAATGTAACAGGTGCGATTATTATTTCTAATTTCCAGATAAAGGGTGCAGAATACAAAGAGGTTTTATAACACTTCAGGTCACACACCTGGTGAAAGATAGTTGATCCATTGGAACAATTGGCTCGACAGAACCCATCCCTTGTGTTTTTTGAATGGCTAGTTTTCACTTTCTCATCCTTCCGTTTTTTAAACTTGAAAGTCCAAGATGAACCCCCACCCTACTTTGCTGAATGTCTATCATTGAATTTCTAGCGGTTAAGCACTCACACAATGTATCTGCATTGTACCAGGAACAGAGAGAGAAAGAGGGATGGGGGAAGTGAACGTGATGAGGAAGAGAAGGTGCCGGCCTTGATTAACACAGGCGAGTCAGTGCCTGAACATCTGCTCCAGTTGCTCACAGGACTTTATTTTCTTTTGTTCTGCTTACTTCCTCATTTTTTTAGTTTGACAATTGTTATGTTGATTACATTAAGAACAGATCGGGACTTTTGTTCTTTTTTTTTTCCTTTGTTTACCATGTAGGCATGCATATTACACGATCTCCCTCCATTTTGAAAGAAGAATCCCTCCAGCCAAAACTTTTGCTCTAAAAAGGCAGGTTTATGAGCATCACCCCATTAAGTAGAAATACTGGCTTTAGCACAATCCGCCTGCATGTGATCCTCAAGTATTGATTCCTCAGAACAGGCAGTTGGAATCTGGGGCGGAGGGGACTCAGAGGGCATCGTTCCAGACACTACAAGCTGGTATTTATATTTGAGCATAAATTGTATGCAGACACCACACCAGGTTTGGGGGTGGGGCTGCAGAAAAGCAAGAGGAAATCTTAGGACTAGGAACACAGGAGGGAGGTGTCCACTGCAGCCTTGCTGTGAGAGTTAATATAGGAAATAGCTCACACAGCCATCAGAGGGCAGGAAGAAGTGAATCACAGTGCACAAACACAGCGGGGTGTGTGTGAGCACACATGTGCACTCTTACAGCTTCCACGTCATCTATTAATCAGTTTGAACTTGTATTAAAAAAGAAGAATACTACAAGTGGCGGCGTCTGTGGCTCAAAGGCCCCATATGCCGGAGGTGGCGGGTTCACGCTACTAACTGCAAAAAAAAAGTGCTACAAGCCAGTAGCTTAACGAGCACACATTGATTCTTTCAGAGTCTTACAGACTGAAAGTCCCAGACCAAGGTGCCAGCAGATTTGGCTCCTGGTGAGGGCTCTCGTCCTTGCTTGCAGACAGCTGCCTTCTCGTTGTGTGCTCATGTAGCCTCTTCGTCATGTGCCACAGAGAGAGTGCCAGCTCTCCAGTGTCTCTTCTTCTAAGGACACTAATCCCGGTGGCTCAGGGCCCCACCCTCATGAGCTTTTTAGTCTCTACCATGTCCCTGTAGGCTCCATCACCAAAGATAGTCACGTTGGAGGTTAGAGTTTTACATATAAATCTTGGGGAGACACAGTCAATACACAGAGAGAGAAGTTAAAGTCCTCAAGAAGCAGAATCTAAAGTCTTGAGTTCTTGGAACAGAAGGCGTCAGAGCTGGAGAACAGGATAGGATGGGACACAGGCTGCAGCCAGAGAAGCCTGGCAAACCTTTACTGGAAAAACACAGGCAGCAGCTAGACTTCAGAGAGAGACCCACTCGTGGCAAGCCCCACACTCTCCGGAGTGAGTTTTGGCTTCATCAGAGAACTTGCTGCTAGAGCAGGTTTAATTCCTACACACACACACACACACACACACACACACACACACACACACACGACACAGCAGTAACAAGTAATAACAAGTCCCCAGTACCTTGAATCAAAAACCATCTGTGAAGACAAAGGCAATATGAAACCCTGGAGTGCAGTCTTTCTTGGCAAACTATCTTTTCCGGGTCAAAGCGAGGTGAAGTGGGCAGGTGCCACCAGAAATGACAACCGGTATTCTCACCCACCTGCTAAAACCCAAGAGTCTCGTTCCCTTCAGGCCTTTCCTGAAGGCAGCCCTTCTCAGCCCTACAATATTTAGGCTCTGTCATAGTAGTTTATGAGAGTAATTATGTTTATCCTTTATTTGGCTAAAACTAATGAACCAATGATAAACAACTCAGCATTTTCTCCCCTGTTGAATAATGAATATTAATTAACCTGTCAAAAAAGGACTGGCGCTCATTACCAAATATAGCATTGACTCATTTGCATGCCGAGGCGTAGAAAGGCTGCCACGGTTCCTGAAAGGGACGTATGTTCAGATGTCCTCATAGAGGAGCTTAAATTGTCTGTCCAACTAGTTTGAGGTTCAGCCACATGAGCAGTAAGGGACCGAGTTTTGGCCCCAAAGACCTGGTTGGAACGCGAATCTTCTGCTGGCATCGTAGCTGCTCATCACACATCTCAGCAGCTGATTTGAAAATGTCTGTGCTTGGAAAACGCACCGCCAGCAAACACCAGGAAGTTGGCCAAGGGCAACTGCGGTGCCATCTTTGGTGACATATGGTGGTATCTGCATCTCTGATGGAGCCAGCATATGGGTGCTGGGCTTCTCCTCTCAGGAGGAAGGATTGATGTGCTGAGAAGGAGCTGTTGATCTGTGAATCGGTGTCTGCATACATGCAGCACGCTTTGCCTGGACGCTGACTTGGCTTCATCTCCACATGCTCTGGGCTGTGTCTGTGAAGCCGCATCTCTCCCAAGATGAGCAAAGGGTCGACTGACCTGCACAGTAAAGGAATGAGTAGAACAAAGACAAGCTTCACGCCATTTTTGTAAGACTTCAGAAAATACTTTCTTAAATACAAAAGAGAACTGATTTGCAGGAAATGGTTGGAAATTATGTAAATAATCTCGTATTAGAAGACAGAATTTTTTAATTTAAATTCATCTGGAGTTAACGAGAATGTGGGAGGAAGATGACAGGATATTAACTTTTCTGCTGTCATGAGGAAGGATTGCTTCCCTCCACCCTTTAATTCAACCAATGTTTTGAGTGGGTCTGAGCAAAGTCAGCTTGGTCCCTTCTGTTTTCTCTGTCAGGACTGGGGCTGGTCTCTGCCTGTTAGGATGGTGACATGCAGGATCTTCAGCTGACAATCACTGCTCAGGGACAATCTTTTTTTTTTTTTTAATTACGAAAGGGGAAACCAAGGCTAATGCATATACATGAGTTTTAGCAGACACTGCCCCTTACTTATCCCAGACCAGAGGAGCACGCTTCCTGCTATGCCAGTGTAGTTGTGCCTTGAAGCTGAAAAGGATTATGTCAGTGAATTAAGAGGTGAAAGAGAGGAGAGAGAGAGAAAGGCAGGGAGAGAAGAAGGTTTCACGTGTAGTGAGGCTTTAGAGGGAGCCCCATCGTGAAACCACCCTCACTGCTGAGCCATTAAGTCCAGGGTTTTCTCGGCTTTGATTGTTTTCTGGGAGGACTTGAGAACTCACCGAAAGCTGTCGTAGTTTATTTCAAGGAACTGATGTGGATTGAAATTGGCCAAGGGAAGAGATAGTTGGGCAGAGTCCTGTGGGCTCCAAGGGGTGTCTCGGATGGGGTTGACGCCTGCCAGCAATGACATGACATGTGACAATGTGTGCGCAGCACGGTCAACCAGGAACACTGGCCTGAGCCCTGGTGTCCATGGGCGACTGCCCACATGGCCGGACTTCAGCCTCCAGACAGTGTGGGATCCAAAGTCTCCCTCACAGGTCACATTCTAGAAGGGTGGGTGGCCGAGGCCCCGGGTAAACGGAGACACTCTTATCAGACATGGTGTCCCAGTAGCTCAGGTCAAAGACAGACCTCTCTTTCGTCAAGGTTAAGTCCTTGACTGCACAGGAAGTGATTTTTATTCCATTAATTCCATGTAGTGTTTAGCAAGACAGTGGCTAAAGTGAGGCTGAGGAGTTGCGTGGGTCCCAAATTGAGAAGGGCCCTGAGTGCTGTCCCAGGGAGGTGGGACTCTGCCCTGAACAACAGCAAATGGGTCCTCAGACACACTGAGCATGCTTGGCAGGGTCAGATAGTGGGTTAGCAAGCTGATCCCTGCAGCAAAGGGGTGGGGGGTGCAGGGCAGGAGCGGGCAGGAGCAGACAAGGAGAGAGAACAAAGAACAAGGCCCCAGGCCCCACCTCGGGAACAGCCTGACCCTCCCCCAAGAGCTGAGAACTGTGTCTCTGAAATCCAAACCCAGCCTTAGGGTAGATTAAAAAAAAACAAACAAAAAATAACGCCCCCCCCCCACTCTACCTATTGAAAACATGATTGAAAAGTCAAGAAAAAACTGAATTTCAGAATGTAACAATATCTACAAGTTCCCAGGGTGTCCTGGGTAAGCAGGCTGGACTTTCAGGGTACATACAACACAGAAAGTTTCATCACCACAGGTGTGCGGCTTGTACCACGCTCAGCGCAGCCTAGCCATCGTGGGAGGAGGAATCATGCAACAGACAGGGGGTGTGTGCCCAGGATTTGTAATGGGGGCTGGACACTTCCCCGCCGCCCAGAGGCAAGGGGCCAAAATCCCTCCTCTGTCCCATGATCACTTCTCACTTCTCCCGAGGGAATCTGTGGGTCATCTGGGTTTTCCTGGACAGTGATGACTTCATTTTCTTTCCATTCAGGAAAGCTACTTTTTGAAGGGCTCTAGGTCTCTCTGAATTTCTATTAAGAAATCCATTTCTTTTAGCGATAATCTTCCAATAGCACTTTGTGTTAACCATCAGAATGGTGAAGAGAAGGAAAAATTATTCTCTCCTCCACTCTTCATGAGTTCCTAGCTGGGGCTCCCTGGAACAAAAGATAGGTTAACAAGAGGAAAACAAGCACAAGAGTAACAGTTGGTGCAATTTCACCTCCTGTACACACGGCAGATAACCCGGCACTGAGTCCCCCTATAGAGCAGATCTCAAAGGGGGTTGCTCCAGGCTTACGACGGGCTTCAGGACAGGCCGTCAGAAAGAGCTGGCCAGCACTGCGCATGGTGGGGTACACCTGCAGTCCCAGCTCTGCTCAGGAGGCCGGGATGACAAGATTACTTGAGCTTATGAGTTCTAGACCAGGCTGGGCAACACAGCAAGACCCCATCTCTTTTTTAAAAACCCACAAAAAGCAGAGATGGGGAGACAGTCAGTACAGGAACAGTGCCCTAAACAAAGGCGAGGTTTGTTATACTGAGTTAATGGATGCCTTCCCTGTTGATCAGAGGTCTGTAGCCATCCAGGCAACCTTCCCTCCCTGGTGCCTAGAGAGAGACGCCCTTCCACGGGGAGATTTCCCTTTTACAAAAGGGTGATTTTTTTTAGTCATAACTGTGAGTGGCATATTTTGTTCAACAGCACCTCATTACTAAGGGTTTGGAGGCAGATCATTCGTCCAGATATTTTAATAGCTTCTCTGTATTTCTCAGTTCTTAGGGAGGCACCAAATATTTTAATGGGTGACTGAGGAGGAGCGAGAAGGAACGCATAACTCACAAAGCAGGCTTGCAATCCCGATTATTTGGACGGGAACACCAGCTGCCCTTGGCCTGAGTCCCTCGTGAGAGTGGAGTTCAGCTGGTGGGGTTGGGTGCGGAGCGAGCGTGGGGGGCTCTGAGGATGCCTGGAGGACAGCATGGTCTGCACGCCGCGCTCCGGAGCACAGCCCCAAACCCTGCCCGCTAAGCATGTAGCGGACTTCTAGGAGACAGGAGGGACAGAGTCGGAGGGCACCGGCTCTCTGTGAAGTCCTGGAGAAGGAGTCCGTGTTCACACTCACAATCCTGCCAAGTTGCGGGAAGCAACAGGAATCACCGATCAGATGTCAACGGGCAGAGGTCCTCCTGGGACTTCACAGGGTAGGAGCTAAGTTGGCTGATCCGTGAGACAAGCTTCCAGAAGGACACCCCAAAGGAGGGATTTCTCTGGAGAAGGTAGAAACAGAGACAGTTGGGTGTGGGGTACAGGCAGCACAGGGTCACCGTCCTCTCCGTGCCGGGGTTGAAGGTGCCCTGCGGAGGGTCGCCTAGGGAGATGATGTAAAAGAAAATTCACAGGATGGGTTAGAGAAGAGGGTGGTCTAAAAATAAGTAAGCCTACCTGCATTGTCCGGCATGTTCAAGTTGGTTAGCCATTCCTGGAAAGAAAAAGTCCCACGTGAGGAAGAACAGTTAGCATTTCAGGAGGTGGTTGGGGCCACGGTTGTTGGGCACTGCATCCTAGAGCGAGTCTGGCTGACGCTGTCCACGCGCTGGTCAGGGACCTGCTCTTGCCCCGTGCAGGCTGGTGCATGAGAGTCGAGCTCCGTGCACCTGCTGTGATCCAGGTTCATGGCACTTTTTATTTTCCACACAGTGATAATACAGATTGCAAGGAAAAGGCTCTTTTACACAAATAGGACCACCTGTCTGAATAACCAAAGTTACATTATACATATTTACTAAAACTCTTTCTTCATACCACCTTCATGGTGGGATTTTCATCAGCAGCTTTGGCAGCCATAACAAAGCACCACAAATGGGGTGATGTGACTAGCAGAAATTTATTATCTCAAGGTACCGAGTCCCAAAGCCCAGGATGGAGGTGTCGCCGGGGCTCTCCCCTCACCTCTGGGCTCTGCTCGTCAGCGCTCCCTGGCTTGTCAAAGTATCTCCCCACGTCCGCCTTCATGTTTTCACCCCCTGTGCACATCTGTCTCTGTGTCCCAAGTCCCCAATCATATAAGGACACCTGGCATGTTGGGTGAAGCCCCTCGCTTCCGTTGGCTACCTCTGGAAAGGCTGTGTTTCCAAATAAAGTCACTTTCTGAGGCACCCGGCAGCTTCTTTCCAATTTGACCCCTACTGGGCTTGCACTAGATTTCTGCAAAGTTCCACTTCTTCCACATCACAGGATAAATCAACTGCATACCCGACAACCACATTTCCCATCAAGCAGCCAGAGACCCACGCAGAGACCACACGCCCCTCACGTGTGCTCTTGTGTTCATCCAACTGTTTCCTCTGGGTCTTTTGCAGGGTTCTCCCGCCCACCTGTGCACAGCTGCCCAGCAGGCAGGGCCCTGGCCAGGAGGGGAGGAGAGGGCTGGGGAAGAGTACATCCCCCCGGCCAGCCCCACCGCTGTTGTGCTTTATTCCTCCCACTGTAGGTTCGGGAGAGTTCGGGTTCTGTGCTATGTTCTGCCACACTGGCAAGGGAATTATAAATTTGCATATGGCTGCGCAGAACCATCCAAAGGCAATGATTATAATTACAGCGCCTTCAAACTTGATTTCCTGGCACTAAATGAACTGTGACTGATGTATTTCTGGAGAACATTGCCCCACATCTTCCTTGGTGGAGCTTACATACGTATAATGATGTTTTGTTCCAATTGAATTCAGCAAATTGGGTGCAGTGGAGCAGGCTCTGGGCAGCTCAGAGGTGCCATTATGGCTTTGGAGGGAGAGATGGCTCAGGAGGGAAACAGAGGTGGGGGGCGAAGCGCCCCGGGAAAGTCTGGGGGGGAGTCCAGGGGGGGAGCCTGGAGTAGGTACAGGGGCCCAGGAAGGGGCAAAGGGCCCTCTGCCCACTCTGCCTCCTGGACTTCTGGGTGCAGAGTTGAGATGTTTGGGTCAGGAGACCTGGCTCTACAGCCCAGATCAGACATGTCCCAGCTGTGTAAATTTGCACAGATGTCTTATTTTCCTTTTCTGTCAAATGTAGATGCTAAGACCTTTTTCAGAGAATTGGGTTAAAAATAATAAAACCAAGAGATATGAAAAAGGGGATCCCTGTGGGTAGATACAGTGGCTCCTGTTACGAACTGAGCTTAGATGGCGGGTGGTCCTGCCGGGAGTAAACCAAAGCTCACAAGCTAGAAGTTGAGCATCACAATCTTTGGGTGACTTCACAGCCCGCGGAGAGCTGAACGTTCTTTACCACGCTATTGTGGCCTGGTGGAGACAGCTCTAATTTGAGATTCTGTTCTGCAAACACAACAGATACCATTTAGACACCTGAGGGCTACACGGGAACCTGCTGCGTTCTTAAAAGTAGGTCAGGTGTTTCAGTTTCAGATCAACTTTCCCAAATAGGCACCTGACTTTTCTATGTATACAGGATTTCAGTCCAATCAGGAGACTATTTAAGACAAAAAAGTTCAGTCCTATGTGTTCATGGTGGGATGGGGACCACGGTGACAGGGTCTCGCAGTGGGAGAGCAAGATTGGGCTCAATTCCAAACGTAGCACAAGGGAATGGAGATTTACAGCCATGGAACGGGGTGGAAAGTTACTAAGAGGAAACGTCAGGGTAAAGGGGTGACCCGAAAGGATTCTTGTTGCTGAGAAGGCAAGGTGACCCCCCAGCACCTGGGGTGGGGTAGGAAGAGGAACCTGAGCAGGGTCGAGGATGCTCTGGTATCACAGATCTCAGTTTCTGGCCAGGCTGACTTAGCAGGTCCTTTCCCCAAAGCTGGATCTGACGAGGACGTGCACACAGGCTGACATTTCTGAAGCCTGACCCACGTTTGGCTGAGCAAACAATCTGTCCGTGTCCCTCTTGTCATTCTTTTTCTCATTGGAACAATATAAGTCCATTTTCTGATTTAGTTGCCTTTTCTTCTTTAAGGACTGGCTAGGTCTTCTTTGGGGACTTGGGAGCAGGAAAGCTCTTGGAAGGTGTGAACCACAGGACTTTGATGAAGGAAGTTTCGTTCCTGAGAAAATCAACCGAAAACAAAGGGTTACAACAACTATAAATTTAATTCCCGATTCCAGAGGGCAACCCATGAGGAATTTTAGCTGCTGGACCAGAAGCATCTTCAGCTACAGTGAGGACAGTGGCAATCTGGTGGATTTCCCTGATTTGTGTAATAGTCTGGGTATCGCTGTCACGGCGCTTTCTCTGTAGTTCACGTCCAGGGCTCCAGCTGCACCTTGCTGGGCTTCTGGAAAATCAGGAGGTTGGGAGAAAAACAAAAATATTCATTTAGAGAGTCACTATCAGACATCGGAGGGAACTAGAACATTTCAGGACCCAGTTCAGCTTATAGATAGATGGTAAACCCCCAAGAAAGCAAGGTTTCTTTGCAACATAGTTCTCATTTCCACCAAAGATAATCAAAGTAAAACTAATTTGTAAAATAAGTGTAGTCTCATTAAACTCAGTCTGATTACTTCTGTAAGTGCAGCAAGAATAGTGGCTGACCAGACAGGCTCCCCTTAAGTTTGCCTTTATGGAATTCTCAATACAGAATCTCAGAGGAACTTGTAAAAGACCCTCGGGGTCAGGGAGCCAAACTGGGACTTACCATCAGGGGCCGGTTCAACTTAACACGTACCGATTTGGGTGAATCCCTCTCCTTTTGAGGTCTTCCTAATATCCTGAGTTTCCTGGCCCTTGTGGGAATTAACATCCCTTACTCACCCGTAAGCCCGGGATCTCTGAGGTCAGATTTTCCAAGGCATGCTTCATTGGTTCTATAAAGTCAACTTTAGTTCCTTTAAGCTATCTGGGACTGTAGGTGTGGTCCCACCAATTACCTTCCCTCCACCCACCCTTCCTCCTCCCCTCCCCTCCCTCTCCTCTTTCCCCTTCTTCAAGGTCTACAGTTGGGTTATAGCTTTCGTATGATACGAAAGTTATAAATTGGTTTCATAGTAGGGCTGAGTATATTGGATATTTTTTCTTCCATTCTTGAGATACTTTACTAATAATATGTTCCATTGCAAAAAAAAAAAAAAAAGCTAGGCAGCTCCTTATGGCTCAGCGAGTAGGGCACTGGCCCCATATACCAAGGGTGGTGGGTTCAAACCTGGCCAAATTGCAACAAAACAAATAGTTGGGCATTGTGGCGGGCGCCTGTAGTCCCAGCTATTCAGGAGGCTGAGGCAAGAGAATCGCCTAAGCCCAGGAGTTGGAGGTTGCTGTGAGCTGTGTGACGCCACAGCACTCTACTGAGGGCAATAAAGTGAGACTCTGTCTCTACAACAACAACAAAAAGCTATCTGGGAATATCTGAAAATGAGACATTCCAGTCAAAACCCTGGAAATACAGCCAGTGTTTCCAATTGTGTCCTGTTATGAAGAGAACAAATTCTAACTGAACTTATGAAAACACCTCTATTATTATAAAATAATAATACTTTTGAATAGTTTTTAAATTCTAGAGGAATCAATTAGACAGAAAAAGTAAATGCTTCAAATTGTATTCACAAAAGTAAAAAAGTTCTCTTACGTTTGGAAAACAAAATATTTAAGGAAACAATAACAAAAAATCATTAAGAATTATCCTGATCAGTTATTCAATCCCACATGATTATCATTCTGCTGGGATCACAGTTTCATGAAACTATCAGTTTCATTGAAATTCTGGAAATTCGTACCCAGGCCAATGGTCTGATCTTATTAGAAACCTGCCTCTGGAACCCTTATTAGAGTCTTTTTTTTATGAATCTCCTCAGTGAAAAAGCACTTTCAGACTGTAGCTAATTGCAAACACTTCTGGAGAAGAATTAAAGTAAAATATTAACTGTCCAAAGATGACAGAGACTTAAAATGTCCATGACCTGATGAGAGTTTGTCCTAATAATAAGGACAAATGATAAGGAAATTTGATTATTTCCGTAGCATACAATATTTTAAACTAATAATCAAAATTATGACTGATAACATATGAGATTTCTAACATATTATATGTCTAGGACCTTTATGCAATTTCAGAACACAAATTCCTAAAATAACCATTAAAATTTAAATCAAGGAAAGTTAATATCCTTTTTTATTTAACAACGATGACCTTGTAATTTAACAGATCAAATCAGCCTAATTAGCTTAATATCTTTCTTTTACAAAGTAAGATACTTGTCCTTTGAGCTGCCTAAGGGTCCAACAGGAAAATTCCAAAGTTAATTCGAGGTTTAGGTGAAAAGAAATAATTTAGAATTGATTTTGGAAAGTTTGTCAAAAATTTCAACAGGTCTAAAACACTTAATATAACTTTGGTTATCTATTTAATCAAAGTGGCAATAAAAGATGTTAAAAGCAAATACAGAAGGTTGCATGGTGGTGATAAAGTATTAGCTGTTTAATATGGAGAAGACTCAATTTTCTTAAGTAATCAAAGACCCAAGAAAAAGATAATATCAAACCCGAGAAATTATCTTGGCAAAACACAAAATCTTTGTTTCGTAGGTCATTTACTTAAAGGGAAAAACCCCTTCCCATTCTCAGACCCCATACTTCAAGTAAACTTTGTCATTTTAATGAAGAAGACCAGGGTACCAATTTTTTATCAGTCCACTACTAAAACTAATTTCTAATAACACCATATAAATAAATTCATCTGATCCGAGTCAGCTTTGACAACACAAGGTAAGATTACAAAACCCTTATATAACCTTTTTTTTTTTTTTTAAACTTTCACTCCTGGTTTGCCTCAGGAAATTAAGCCATTCGTTTTTTTTTTTTTTACTGTGTTGTCAGGTCTTACTTTAATGGCCTTAAACACTGAACAGAGAAAACACAAACCTGACTGACCCAAAAGCCAGGCCAAAAAAAGTGTGATGACAACGCCCAAGACATTTTATTTTTATTTTACCAACAGCTTTAAAACTAGCTTTTATTTACTGATGATATTCCAGATCACAGGAACTAAAAAAAAAAAAAAAAATTTAGGTCAATTTCTGTTTTTCTAGAGTTTTACGAATGTTTGATTTGTTTGAGAGTTTATTTGTCTCCAAGCCAATTGGAGTATTTTAGTTTGGTAATATCACAAGAGGAAAAAATCATGTATACATAATATACCAACATACAGACTGATGCAACCTGACCTTATGGCTTTTAATGTTAAAATTTTTAATCAGGAGGCAGTGAAACAAAGTAATATAAACTCACAGGTTTATCCATACTTCATAATTTTATCCAAATTGTGTTTTGATGAAGTTGAAGTTACCTGCTCAATTGTCCTACTTAAGGGCAAGTGAATTTTTTTTTTTTCTGAATTACCAAATATTTTGGTTTTATTTTTCTCTTTTCAGCCACAGGTGCTTGCTTTGAGGACCTGGAGGCCCCTGAGAGGCCCCTATGGGGTGCAGGGGACCTGAAATTGGAGTGGTTGAGGGGAGTGGAAGGGAAGGCCAGCAGGGGTGGGCAGAGCTGACGGAGAGAGAGGCCCCGAGAGGAGGGGTTTCAGGTGCCAGAGATGCTCCCGTGGGAGATGCTGGATCCAACAGGGAGAACACAGAATAGAGAGAGAAGGGGCTGAGGAGAAGGACTTCTAGCCTGCAAGGTACATTTCAAAAGTCTCCTGGGACCAGCATCAATGAGTCGACTCAGATCTCAAACATCAAAATCTGTCCTCAGCAGCTGCACTTGTCTGGAGCCATGGTTCAGGAGTCTGACTCGATCCCATGTCAGCTGTTAAGGAGAGAAGACAAAGGCGTCTTCAAAGGCTGCACTTCGTCCTGCGTGACAGGCCTGGGCTTACCGTAACAAACCTGATCCTACCCTGGCTCCATAATTGTTAAAAAGAAATGCATTTCATGATGCCCCTTAAAGCACAGTAAGGACGATGTTATTCAGGACCATCACACGATGTGTCGGGACCCCTGGAATAGCATCTTGCAGTTAACTCACGGGCACAACTCTGAACGTGGGAAGGGCAAGATTATAGCCAAAAAGCAGGGTAGAGTCAGTGGAGGGAAAATTCCTAAAATGGAGGGCGGCACCTGTGGCTCAAGGGAGTAGGGCACTGGCCCCATGTACCGGAGGTGGCGGGTTCAAACCTGGCCCCAGCCAAAAAAAAAAAACTGCAAAAAAAAAAAAATACTAAAAGAGGACTCTGGCTAGCTCAACCTACCAGGATTCTTGTTGGGGACAGGCCCGACGCTGCCCAGAGGATGCTGGAAGAACCCAAACAGGTGTCGGGGATGATGAGGGCGGGTGCTTCTGGCTAACAGGACTTAGCAGAGTTCTTTCGCCAAAACTGGATTTTTCAGGGACGTGCACAGATGAGCCTAGGAGAAGCTTCAGGAGCCTGACTAAAGTTTGGGGAAACAGAGACTCTTTATCAGTACCTGCCAGTGAAGTCTCAAAATTAATTGGCATCTTTGTATGTAGAGAGACATGGCCGTATGCTTTGAATGTGCATAGCTAATGTCCTGTCATTATAAATTAGGACACAAATTGCTTCAGGAATATTGATGTGCCATGAATTCTGGAATTGCCAGAGAGAGTAGGAATCGCTTTATGAATGGGACGCTGGTGGGAAAAGCTCTTCTGTTCCCCTCATGGGTAGTGGGTGTCAGTGAAAGATCTTGCCATTTAGGGAAGAACCTGTGGCTCAGTGAGTAGGGCGCTGGCCCAATACACTGAGGGTGGCGGGTTCAAACCCAGCCCCTGCCAAACTGCAATAAAAAAATAGCCAGGCGTTGTGGCGGCTGCCTGTAGTCCCAGCTACTTGGGAGGCTAAGGTAAGAGAATCGCCTAAGCCCAAGAGCTGGAGGTTGCTGTGAACTGTGACGCCACAGCACTCTACTGAGGGCGATAGAGTGAGACTCTGTCTCTACGAAAAAAAAAGATCTTGCCATTTAATATATACATGGTCCCCCCAGGGTTTGGCTCAGAAATTTTGGAAGTCCCCTCCCCTAGAAATAACATATACAAGGTGTGTTTATACCCACCCTGATTTATCAAGTTTTTGATCTCTACATTTTCACAGTTCATGTGTCATTTTCAAAAGGTTGAAGATATGAGCTTTATATCAACATAAACTAAACATAAGCTAAAGACTTGATTGGACTGTTAGTTACTGAGAAAATCAAGGTGATGATAACAGTGACATTCAAATAGCATTGAAGGAACAGGGAGTGTATAGACCAAGAAGGAAAGCTGGAAACAAAACTGTCCAGGTGCAAGAGAGGACGAGCACCTTTATCTTTGGGGTTAGAAAAACACCACAGAAACCTACAAGGTAGCACGCAGCTTCACAGTGGGCAAAGTCAAACACAAGCATTCCCCTGGAATCAGCACCGTCCAAAGGAAGTTTTCTGTGATGTTGGGAATGTCTGATGTCTGTGCCGGGGTAGCCGCTAGTTCTGTGCGTCCATGGGGCACTTGAAACATGGCCTGGCGTGACTTGGAAATTAAACTGTAATTATATAAACGCAATTATTATTAAATTAATTAATTGTTGGATTTAATTAATTAACGGAACTAATTAGAATTTAATTTTAAGTAGCCATATGTGTTTAGTGCATTATACGATTGGACAGCAAAGCAGAATTAAATCTCATTGGGTGAACCTGCTGAGCAATACCCCAAAATGACTGAGGAAAGGCTGCTCCTCGCTCCCCTCTGTGCTTTATTTCCAAATCTTACTTTTTGTGGTACATAAGAATTATAGAAGGCCGTAGTTTTAGACTCAGCTCCTGCACCGGGTTACAACAGAACAGATTAAAAATGAAAATGGAGCCACCCATGTTAAAGTTCCAGGTCACCAGACTGAAACTAAGATGTTATCTGACCTTCAGAGAGATCAGGAGATGTAATAGCCAATTTCCCAAACAGGCCAGTTGCAATTTTCATTTGGCATGATAATGAAGTTTTCTGCTTTAATCCTTACACAGGATTAAACACAAGGTAAGTCAAAGTGATCTAATGTTATCCAATCATTTTTTTTCCCCTCTGTGATTCTGTTTCTCTGCTCTTGCCTTAAGAGGAAAGTAGAAATGGCCAACCTGATTTTTGTTCTTTGTTTCCACTTCCTTCAGCCCTTTCTGTCTATAAAATCAACCCCTCTGCTCAACTCATTGGAATTTTTATTCTATTTTATGGAATAGAATGCTACCCAATTCTAAAATCACAATAAAGCCAGCTAAGATCTTTGAACTAAATTTGTTGCAATTTTGTCCTTTGATATGTTAATTAAACCCCCAAACTCTGTAAAATAATTTAAGAAGGCTTATTCTGAGCCAAATGTGGGACCAGCCTGGAACACATGACCTCAAGGGGTCCTGAGAAGGTGTGTCTGGTGTAGACAGGTTGCAGTTTGGTTTTATACCCTTATGGAGACAGGAATTGCGTGCATGACCCTAAGTCGGTGTGTGAGGGGTGTGCCTTGGTTTAGTCCCGAAAGGCAGGACAACTCTAAGTGTGTGTGTGTATGTGTGTGTGTGTGAGTTACAGGTTACAGGTGAGTTTAGATGCTTTGGTTTGTAATTGGCTAAAGACATGAAGTTTTGTCTAAAGACCTGGAATGTTAAGACAAGGATATCCGTTAATAAGACACAAACCACTGGACATTCACTGAAACGTTAGGTGGTCTGTTGAGCAAACTGAGGATGTTTGAGCCTTGTCCTGCACAACCTGGGGGCTGTTCTTGGGTTCTGAAGGACGTCTCCCAGGACGGGAGTGTCTGACCAGCAACTCAGCCTGTGGGTCCTCTTGGCCAAGTGGAGCTCTGTCCAGTGAGCTGGGAGACTTAGGATTTTATTTTAGTTCATGGACACTTGATACCGTGTTTACAGATGTAATTAGTTTGTTTTGCTTTTGGTTTACGAGCTATTGTTCATTTCCCCCAGATTCATGTGACCAGTGTCTGTGAAACTATTGACTCTTTACAAGTGACCAACTGATCACAGCATGTTTTGCAGGAAATCAGACAGTAGGACAGACCTCTGAGCTGGTGCAAAGTTTTCCCTATTGTTTTTACATTTTTCCTGGCCTTTACCTTTCTCCCTCTTTCTCCAGGTAAAGGGTCTTTCCCTTCCTAAGGGCCATTATCACATCAAAGTGGCAATTGAAAGCCTGACAAGAAATACATTGCGTTTAAATTTTATTAATTTAAAATAGTCTTTGATGTTGAGAAGCTCTCAATAAAGGCCCCTAGATACACAAGCTAATTGACCGGGCACATTGATGCACATTGGCAGTTGTGTTCTTAATTGCTGATTTTGATGGACATCTTCAGTATCTCTGTTCTGGAAAATGCATGAAGCTCTGGATTGCAGGGATTTATGAGAACATCAAGCTCTCCAGGGACAACAGAAAAACAAAGAAACATTGAGATGCTTGATTTTGACTTTGGATGAACAAAAGGAATACTGTCCTGGGAAGCACCAAATGATTGTGTTGGGTGGGGGTCAGAGGTCCCGATTCCCCCAACCCACTGACTTGGTTTGATTACTCGGCTGAGCTAGAAAGTTCAACTGAGGCAATGCAGTGAAAGGCAAAAATGAATGGAAGCTGGAAATAAAACTGGAACAGCACAGGCAGCATGAAGAGAGAGCTAAGTAACTTGCACAGACTCTGGGCAACAAAGAGAAAGGTTATTTAAGAACAAAGGGAAAGTTTAGAGCACTTCCAAGGACAGTTGGAAGGGGTCCTTCCCCTGACCGAGAGAAGGTGGGAGAGATAGAGCTGCCAAGACCTTGCAGGGGTATTAAGGCCTCTTCCTCTCAGTTTGAAATTGGTTGCAACTCTTTTTTTTTTTTTTGCAGTTTTTGGCCAGGGCTGTATTTGAACCCACCAACTCTAGCATATGGGCTGGCGCCCTACTCCTTGGAGCCACAGGTGCTGCCCTGGTTGCAACTCTTTCATTGGCTTCTCTGTGCCTCCATTCTTTGTGGCCCTTTTCTATTGGTCATTGATTACTGATTGTCTCTTTCTACTGGCCATTGGTTACCTAGGTGACCGCACACCCACATTCTCATGGGCCCTTCA
>CAUYON010194514.1:0-12720 GCA_963573935.1 Arctocebus calabarensis | reverse complement strand
TCAAAGAACTTCGAGAGAACACTCAAACAACAATCAAGCTGTTCCAGGAATACTGTCCTCATTCCACTGACAGAGTCGTTCTTATTGGAGGAAAACCTGATAGAGTTGTAGAGTGCATAAAGATCATCCTTGATCTTATATCTGAGGTATTTAAGAACATTTTTTACATTTGATTTTCTTAAACATTTTCTACAAAAGTAATTGTAGAATGTTTAGGCAAATAGTTTTGCTCTTTCCATAGTAATTTTCTATCACCTAGCTTCAGCCATCACCTTCATTTAGAATTGGGTTTGGGAATGTGTGGAGAGTAATCATAATCCCATGGTGGTAGATTTATAGGCTTTGATCTTCGAATGAAGTTCCCCGTAGTATGGTTTATATCTTTATAGTGCACTGCACAGCATCCCATCTACTGTGTATGGATTGAATAGTCTTGCCCTAGGTACAGAGTCTGTCAGGATAGTCAACTTCATAGACCACAATGTGATATGAGCATCATTGCTTTTGAGTATAAAATAGGAGAGGTATTTATGGTGTCTTAGGATCAAAGGGTAAAAAGTATGCTTCTATTTCTCCCCTAGCAGGGAGTAAAGCTCACTTTTGTTGAGAATTCACCAAAAGTACTGCATTGTTAAATCCTTTCTTCCCTACTATTATCTTTGCCATATTCCTGTCTCTGCCTCTAGTACCTCTTGGGGAAAATTAAATAGTTGAAAGAGGAGTTGGTGTGAACCTGAGGCTCTTTTTTTTTTTTTTTTTTTTTTTAAAGTCTCTAACATGATGTTTCTGTTTCTAGTCTCCCATCAAAGGACGTGCACAGCCTTATGATCCCAATTTTTATGATGAAACCTATGACTATGGTGGTTTTACAATGATGTTTGATGACCGCCGTGGACAGCCGGTGGGATTCCCAATGCAAGGAAGAGGTGGTTTTGATAGAATGCCTCCTGGTCAGAGTGGACATCCCATGCCTCCATCTAGAAGAGATTATGATGACGTGAGCCCTCGCAGAGGACCACCTCCACCTCCTTCTGGACGAGGTGGCCAGGGTGGTAGCAGAGCTTGGAATCTCCCTCTTCCTCCACCACCACCATAGAGGAGGAGATCTAATGGCCTATGACAGAAGAGGAAAACCTGGAGACCATTATGATGGAATGGTTGGTTTCAGTGCAGATGAAACTTGGGATTCTGCAATAGATATATGGAGCCCATCAGAATGGCAAATGGCTTATGAACCACAGGGTGGCTCTGGATATGATTATTCCTATGCAGAGGGTCGTGGCTCATATGGTGATCTTGATGGACCTAATATTACTACACAAGTAACTATTCCCAAAGATGTAAGTACCTTTAATGCTACCAGGAACATTTAGTGAATCATTGTCTTTTTGTACATTTTCTTTAAATTCAAAAGGTTTTAACAAAAATAGTAGTATTTTAGGATTAATATTATGTTGAAAAAGTAAGATATTCTGTAATTTGAGTCTTTTTGAGTAGTATTTAGTGCTATTAAAAAGTTAAGACAGTTTTTCCATAAAGCCCTTAATTAGTTTATTAACAGAAATGTTAATGTGTGGTATAAATACAGGATAATCCAAACTTCAGTTTTAGGGGGCATCAGATAATGAGTCCTGAATAAGTGACTATAAAATGAACTCTTATCATTGGAAATACAGGTAATAAGTTTTCTTTAAAAGTATATCATAAACACTTCTTAAAAATCTTTTCAGTTGGCTGGATCTATTATTGGCAAAGGTGGTCAGCGGATTAAACAAATCCGTCATGAGTCGGGAGCTTCCATCAAAATCGATCAGCCTTTCGAAGGATCTGAAGATGGGATCATTACCATTAGAGGAACACAGGACCAGATACAGAATGCACAGTGTTTCCTGCAGAACAGTGTGAAGCAGTATGCAGATGTTGAAGGATTCTAATGCAAAATATTTGGTTTTTTTTTATAGTATGAAGCATTATTCTGGAAAGTTTTTCTAAGACTAGTGAAGACCTTAAGGAGTACTGCACCTTTTTTTTTAAAACTGCTTCTGTTTAAAAAGCCAACATTCCTCTGCTTCATAGGTGTTCTGCATTTGAAGTGTAGTGAAATCTTCGCTGTTCACCAGATGTAATGTTTTAGTTCCTTACAAACAGGTTGGGGGGAGGGTGGGCATGCATAAACTAACACTGAAATTTTGAAACAGCAGCAGAGTGAGTGCATTTTATTTTTTTGTTCATTGTTGGTGGTTTAAAAAAGCTCCCCCCATGTAATAATTGTGAATACCTTGCTTTGTGGTCACTGTAACATTTAGGGGGTTGGTACAGAGAGGAAAAATATCTGTGGCATCTGTTCAGAGCAGTGTAAAGAATGTTATGCTCTTTTATGAGAAATGGTCTATGATTTTTAAAATAAATGTAGTGAACCTAAAAGAAAGAAAAGAAAAATTATAAAATCTCTTAATTTAAACCTTGCTTACTGCTGGAGTTGAGTTACTTAATTTGTTCAGCTCCTCCTTTGCTTCTGAAACATAACTGTAATTACTTTCCAGTGTGCCATAAGTAATATTTGTTAAATAGTCTATGTTTAATAGCTAACATTTGATAAAACTTTCAAAAGTTAAAATTAATTCTGCCACTCTTGTTGAACACTCTGCTTGAAAGTTTTCAACTGCTATTGAACAAAACTTAGATGACTCATTTACGAAATGTTCAATTCCATGACAAACACTTAAGATGACTTACAAAGTAATATTTCAAAGACTCAAACATTTAAAAAATTCAACTGACAGCAGAAAGAGGAAACATACTGCTATGCAGGGCTATGTCAAGTTGTTAGAGCCTGAGGCAAAAAGGAAAATCAATAATATTGATTTTGCCTTTATTTAAAATTTTGATATTTTGTTCACCACGGATGTTTGCATTAATTTTGATTTTTTTAAATATTATTTTAAATGTTATTTTTATCTTGATTAAGGAGTGTGTGTTTTGTGTACCTTTAAAATTTGTAGCAGAGGCAGGTGCCTAGTCCCAGCCCTGAAATATGTTTTATATTTAATATCACCTTTCCCACATAAATATTGCACTGTAATTACTCCTTACATAAGCCTGAGTATATACATGTTGTATAAATATATGGACAACTACCATTTCTCCTTCAACTAACACACCATTACAGCTTGTTTTATCCCAAATTTCAATTATATGTGCACCACTACCAATTCCAAGTTCATTTCTGCGCCATGGATTTCCTAATTGGGTATGAAAATTGTTTTGCTTCTGTGTTCTACTAAAATCTATATTCATATTTTCAAACAGAAATAATTCTTTATTCAACGTGAACTTTTAAAGAGAAATTGCAAGATATTCAAAATAGCGTCAGATGTTTCACCCTCACCAAAATAAATTTCAAAAAAAAAAAGACTTTAATTCCATCATCGGAACCAACTGATTTTCTATTTGAAGCACCCGAGGACCTCGATTTAAAAGTGCCAAGGGCCAGCGTGTTCGGTTGTGGAGGAGAAACCCTCTCCGCCCAGCATAAGTGGAGCGAGGGGGACACCACCGGAAACCAAAAGACAAGTTTGAGATCTGAGCCGGAGCCCTCATAAACCAGGTTGCTGGGAGAGTTCAAAGGACGCAGGACGCAGCACCAGCGCGTGGCCAACCGCAGAATGTGTCGGGAAGTCGGCTTCCTTTCGTTCTGCTTACCCCAACCCCCACCCGGCCATCCCTCCCTTCAGTTCCGGAGCCGGATTGTCTGACAGTCCTGGGTAAATTTCCAAGCCAAGGGCATTGAAGCCTTCGTCCAATCAGCTGAGACCAAGAGGAAAGGGGTGTGGCAGGTTCCCACACCGCAGAAAGCTGCAGCCTGGAGCACAGCGCTTTTTCCCTAAGAGGAGCTGGGGCAACAGCCTCAGTGGCACGCAGTGGCTGCCAAGATTCAGTGGCTCCTCCTCCAGACTCCTCTTCTTATTGATAGCCTCTCTGACGTGATATACAGGAACCAGTTCTCTGTGGCATTTAGCCAGGCATCCTGGAAGGGAAACTGTGATTGGCTCTCCCCCACCCTGAGATGACATTACCAGAATTCACGGAGGAAGCTGCTGGCTTCTGCCCACGAGGTCTTGGCGCCACTGCAGGGCCATCACAGCTAACACTTGTAGCGCCCTTGCAGACTGCTTCCCTGCCTCCTTTGCACGCCTCACAGGGGTGGCCATGTGACGTAGAGAATGAGATGTGAGGTGAGATTGTCAGTGAGACTTCCACGAAAGCCCCTTAAAGGGGGCCGGGCTCAGCAACCACGTGCCTTTGGATTGTTCCTTCTCCAGGATTGTGGGCACACTCCTGGAGACAGCAGCTAACTTGGTACCAATCGTGACAGGAAGGGTTCTGGGACCCTGCTAGTATCAAGGACCCAATTTGCCGGCACTGAGTTGCCTGCCTCCGTATGTTTTTTACTCAAAGGAAGGAAAAGAACCCCCAATTTGTTTAAGCTGCTGTTTGGGGACTCATGCAGAACATCACTCCTAACTGATTTAGCATCTAAACCTCTCTTCCTGCTGAACCCAGTATAGGGTAATTAGTGGCGCCACTAGGAGCCACATGTCCTCCCAGGGGTGGTGACCCTCTTCCCCAGTAATTGTTTTCTCAGCCAAACAAGAAGTAGCAGCCCTTAGACACAAAGCGTAGTTCTAGGACTAGTCAGGAGGAGGGAGGCACATCTCAACCCTGCAGGAGCTCCTGCTCTGATGGGCAGGGAGGGAAGGGACATTATAAAGCACCTATTATGGGGGAAAGGCTTCAGCTATCATACCCTATTTAACATTCCCAAGAACCTGTGAGGTGTTTGTTCTATCTCATCCATTAGGACACTAAGGGGTAAGGTGACTTGCCCAGTGTCACGCAGCTAGGGAGAGGAAGCCACAGAGCTGACTGAGAATGGAGTCCAGACCACTGATTTCTCTCCACTGAATGGCAGAACCCCCTGCAACAAAGCAGGAGACAACTCTTTCTGCAGGCTGGGGACAGCACTTCCTGTCTTTGGGGAAATGGCTCATCCTCTCTGTAAACCCTAATGTGGGCTGCCAATCACAGGCCCTCGAGGGTTAGTACAAAATCAAGTTTGGGTCAATCAGCGGTTTTCCCTAGAACTTTTTGAATTGGAATTAAGGGAAGAGAGGATGTCTCTTTATGACAGAGGAGTGGAGGCGTATGAGGCCAGGTTGACAGTTGACAGGAGGAAGCCAGTCCCTAGTCAGAGAGAATGGTGCTGACATGCAGAGAGAAGCAAACAAGACCAGGCAGAGACTTCTCCACCCTGAGGCAGCTGTGCTCTCCTTTGTCCCATGGTTTGGTTGTGTGAGCGCACTTTTTGCTTGGGTGAGTTTAAAATTGTCATTTAGTTCTAGTGGGTATGCAATGTGATTCAACCACTTTGTTAGATGGGTTGGCATTATCTATGAAAGTGGAACATATGCATAACCTATGACCCAGCAATTCTACTCCTTGGTATATGCCCAACAGAAATGAGTGCATATGTTTACGCTCGGCACCCGTAGCACAGTGGTTACTGTGTTGGCCACATACACCAAGGCTGGTGGATTAGAACCCAGCCCGGATTAGCTAAACAACAATGACAACCGCAACAAAAACAAATAGCTGGGCGTTGTGGTAGGTGCCTATAGTTCCAGCTACTTGGGAAGCTGAGGCAGGAGAATTGCTTAAGCCCAAGAGTTTGAGTTTGCTGTGAGCTGTGACTCCACGGCACTCTACTAAGGGTGACATAGTGAGACTCTGTCTCAAAAAAATAATAATAATAATAAAGACTGTGCTAAAGAATGTTCCTTGCTGTCTAGCAGATTCAAACTGGCAACAACCCAAATATCCATCCACAGGATAATGGATAAATTGTGACACATGCATCAGTGAAATGCTATGTAGCAAGGAGACTAAGCAATGTACCACCATGTGCAACAATATGATTGAATGTCACAGACAATAGTTTGAGGAAGGAGATTACTGTAGATTCCCTGTCTATGAAGTTCAAGAACAGGAAAAAGTAATCAATGGTGATAGAAGTTAGAATAATTGTGACATCTGAGGGCAGGAGTGGCACTGACTGGGAAGAGGACAAAAGGAAACATCCTATGGTGCTGAAAATATTCTAGCTTTTGATTTGGGTGGTAGTTACATTTGCAAAATGCCATTGGGTTACATAAACTTAGAACATGTACTCTGCTGTCTATATTTTAAACCTCAATAAAAACAGTGATGAGTGTGTAAGACTCTGAGCCCAGGCTTTGCAGACCGTGTGCATCCAGTGAATAGTTGTTGGCGGTGGAGGAGCTTTTTCAAAGCTTCTTTCTGTCTCAGGACCCAGTGAGTTGCAGCCTTGCTACAAGTTGAATAAGGTTTCTGAAATATTAATACTTGGGACCAGAAGCGTGTTGGATTTGGGACTTTTTTGGATTTTGGAATACTTGCTTATACATAATGAGACATCTTGGGGGATGGCACCCAAGTTTAAACATGAATTTCATTTATGTTTCATGTACTGTGAAACACATTCACAATGTGAATTTCATTTATGTTTCATGTACTGTGTACACATAACCTGAAGGCAATTTTGTACAATATTGTAAATAATTTGTGCATGAAACAAAGCTTGTGTATGCTGAACCATCAAAAATCAAAGGTGTCACTCTATCAGCCACCCAGGTGGATAGCTCATGTTTGTAGGGCATCACCATCATTCTCGACTCTGAATTTATGTGCAATCTTGGATGCTGAATAAACTGTGTGTGGTGAACCTGCATTTTGACTGTGACTTGTTACATGACGTCAGGTGTGGACTTTTCCATTTGTGGCATCATGCCAGCACTCCAGAAGTTTCAGATTTGGGAGCATTTCTGATCTAAGAATTTTGCATTAGGAATAGTCAAACTGAGTGGTGCCTGTGGCTCAGTGAGTAGGGTGCCAGCCCCATAAGCTGGAGGTGGTGGATTCGAACCCAGCTCTGGCCAAAAAAAACTGCAAAAAAAAAAAAAAAAAGGAATATTCAAACTGTAGTTTGTGTTTCTGAAGCCATATTACAAGTAGTTAAAAGAGAGAAAGAAAGTGAGATATCCTGTCTTCCCTATTGTTAGTTTTCCCTTGGAAATGATAATCCTCAAAGAAAGTTTTGTGGGATTTTTTGTTTGGTTGGTTTTTTGTTAAGAGAAGAGGTCTCACTACATTGCCCAAGGTGAATTCAAACTCCTGGGTTCTAGTGATCCTCCTGCCTCAGCTTCCCGAGTACAGGTGCAGGCCGCCATCCCCAGCATTGCAATGGAGGGTTTTACTCGTGTTCACCTTCTAAAAGATCTGGACAACTCTGGGTTGCAGCCCCAAAAATGTTGCCAGAAGAAGAGGGAGTGGGGGAAACTGATCCCAGGGGGCCCCTCTCTTATTCCATGCATGGGTCCTATGCTCCCTGAATGGGCTTCTCATCCAGTGCACTCAAGTTTTGGATGTACTAAAACTCAAGTTCCATTTGGTTTTCATCGTCAACATTCCTAAAGTGGGGCGGGGAGAGCAGGAGGCCCAAAGAGGGAGAAAGAAGGGTGGAGAGGGGACGCCATCTCTATTTTCAGAGATTGCACCTTGTCTAAAGTAATAGCAAAACTGAGCCACCGGTGTTGAACTTCCTTTTCTGTGCCAGACATTTTACACCCTGATTTCATTTTATCCTCACAACAGGCTCATAGGCTGGTATTACCCCCATTTTACAGGCAAGGAGATTAAGGCTCAAAGGAAAGTGAGCCGCATAGCAAACACCTGATTTGCCCACATCCCTTCGTGCCCACCATCTCCAGAGTCATTCTCCCCAAAGGAGTCAGAACGATCTTTTTAATACATGATTCCAATCAGGCCTTTCTGGTTCCAATTTTTTGGTGTGTCCCCACTGTTATCATAGAAAGGCCACATTCTCCACCCTATCTCCCTCCCATCACTGAGCCCTTGGCTCCTGCCGCCTTGCCCTCAAAGACCAGTGCTTCCTCCTACTACAGAACACTCAGTCCATGCTATCCCCTCTATCCAGAATGCCCCACTCTGGCCTCTTCCATTGGGAGACTCCCCCATCCTTCCAAGTTCAACTCCAAAGTCTGTCTTAACAGGGAAGCCTTCCCTGGTCTTTTTAATGCATTTGTATAATTATTAGTTACCTACCTCCCCAACTAGAATATAAGCTCCTTGGGTGTGCTTGGCTTACAACTGTGCACAGGGCCCAGCAAGGGCACTTAGCACATTCATGAGTGAAAAGATGGAAGGATGGATGGACGGATAGAAGGATGGATGAATGGATGGGGGTAGAGAGTGTTCTAACACAAGTCCATCTGACCACAGTACTCCAGTCTCTCTTATTCATTTCACTAAATCTTCTGTCCCAGGAGCTTTAAGACCAAGTAAAACCAACAAGGTTAAAGCCAAAGGAACAGGTATAGGAAGTGATTTTCCAAGGTCACATGACACAGTAGCCCAGGAAAGACTAGAACTCAAGTCTCATTATTACAAAGAATAATTTTGAAAAATAATCTTCCACTGGATTCCTCAGAAATGACTTGTGAGTATGGTATTCCAAATCCTTGCACATTTAAAACTGTTCGTAGCCTTTATGCTTATGTTTGTCTGGATTGAAAATCCTTAGCTTCTACTTTCTTTCCTTGAGTTTCTTGAAAATATTGTTTCATTGCTGACTTTCTTCTGATGCATACCTGATTTTCTTTCCATTACAGTATATGTGACACCCAAAGTATCTCTGCCTTTATCCTTGAAATCTAAATTCTTGGAACAGACTGTCCTAGGTCTATTTTCCCATGAACAAAGTAAGTTTATTGAATACAAAGTTTCAAGTCTTTTTTTAGTTCCAAAAAGTTTTTTTATATCATAGTTGTAAGTTTTAGTTCTATTTAATTGTTGGAGTTTCCCCCCCCCCCCGCCTTTTTAGGGATTCTGGTGATAGAGGTATTGATTCTTCTCTGTCTTCTTTATCTATCAGTTTCTTTTGGATTGTTTTTTATTTTTTGTTTTTATTTATTTTGCAGTTTTTGGCCAGGGCCAGGTTTGAACCCACCACCTCCAGTATATGGGGCCGGCACCCTACTCCTTTGAGCTATAGGTGCCGCCCTATTTATTTATTTTTTTGGATCATTTTTTAATTGTTTTGACAGATAACTGTTGTATTAGCAGATAAAACATGCAACATTTCAAGGGGAAAGGGACAAAGGGGTTGCTTTATTTCTTTTTTCTTAGTTTAAGACTATTACAGGAGTATACACATTTTGGTTACATAGTTTGCTTTTGTGTATTTTCAAAGCTGTAAGTGTGCCTTTCACCCAGAATGTGTGCATTGTACCTGGTAGGTGTGTCTTGGACCTTTTAAGCTCTCTCTTTTTTATTTCATTTTTGTTTTGTTAGCTCTTTTTGTTCCACTCCTATTTTCAGGCAGATCTATTCTCCCTTGAGCATCTTGTAATTTATTCTTTATTTCTGAAATGATTTTATCTTTTTCTTCAATTTCTTTCCTGAATTTGATAAGCTCTTGCTTTGTATCTTTCTATTTTTTTTCCATTTATTTTCTGAGCTTTTCCATTCTTCATTTGAAGTGGGTTTTAATTTTTTCATAGCTGCAAATACTTGTTTAAGAATATTTAATTAGGCTTAGCACCCATAGCTCAATGGTTAGGGCACCAGCCACATACACTAGGCAGGCAGGCTGAACCTGGCCAGGCTTGCTAAACAAAAACAACAACTGCAACAACAACAACAAAAAAAAGCCAGGCCTTGTGCCCCGGTAGTCCCAGCAACTTGGGAGGCTGAGGCAAGAGAATCATTTAAGCCCAAGAGTTAGAGGTTGCTGTGAGTTGTGGTGCCATGGCACTCTACCAAGGGCAACATAGTGAGACTCTATCTCAAAACAACAATAACAACAACAACAAAATGTGGTATACGTATACCATGGAATATTATGCAGCCATAAAAGAAGATGAGACTTAACCTCTTTTATGTTTACATGGCTGGAACTGGATCATATTCTTCTTAGTAAAGTATCTCAAGAATGGAAAAAAAATACCCAATGTATTCAATACTATTATGAAATCTATACATAATTACCCACACTTTCATACAAAAGATAAAACACAATTATAGCCCAGAAAGGAGAGAAGAGGGTGAAGGGAGGGGAGGATGGTGGATGAGTGGAGGGAGGGTGATTGGTGGGATCTCACCTACTGTGCATATTGCAAGGGGACATGACAAATGTATTAATTGTAGAGTACAAATGTCTAAACACAACAGTTAAATAAGTGAAGTGAAGGCTATGTTAACCAGTTTGATGTAAACATTCCAATTGTATACAAACAATCAACACATTGTACCCCATAAATGCAGTAATGTTCACAGCTATGATATAATAAAAAAAAGAATATTTAATTAGACACAACTACAACATGGACTTTACCTAACAAATGCAAACATTATAATCTAATCATTTGTATCCTCATATTAATCTGAAATTTAAAAGAAGAATAATCAATTAGGTTGGAGTATTCTGTTACAGTTTGCGCCGCTTCATCATTGGTTTTGGAAACACAATTTTACCCACTGAATGATTTTGATCCTCATTTCCTGTTTTTAGTAGATTTATGTAGATGTTGCTTACCATTTCATGTTTATTTTTAATATCACATATTCTTCTAGAACAGAAATTACAGCTCATTCTTTTGGACAACGGTAAAGGATTTGGGAGGCTCATAAGAGTTGTAATTCAAGAGTATCCTCTTCTGTGGTATAGTAAAGTGAAGGGGGGGGTTTTGTTTTGTTTTTTGAATTTTTTGTTTCTTTTGAGTCAGGTTCTTCCTCTGTCACCTGGGCTAGAGTGCAATGACATCATTATAACTCGCAGCAACCTCAAACTCCTGGACTCAATCTTCCTGCCTCAGCCTCCCTAACAGCTGGGACTACAGGTGCATACCACCACATGCTGTTAATTTTTCTTTGCTTTGTAGAGATGGGGTCTTGCTCTTGCTTAGGCTGGTTTCGAACTTCTGGTCTCAAGGGATCCTCCCACCTCAGCCTCCCAGAGTGTCAAGCCTACAGATATAAGCCACTGCGGTGGTGATGAAGTTGTTTTGATAGAAAATTTCTTTTATTTCTGTAAGACCCTTAATTTCCACTACTTGCTTCCTTATTTCCCTTCACCTTCAAGTATCCAACAGATTCCTCACTTCCCTTCAAATTGTCATTCTTCCCCACAAAAATGGTTCCTCATAATATTACCACCTCTGGTCCTACACACTCTCAACTTCCTCTCAATCCCTCAATAGACTGTTCTGACCTGTTAGGACTTCCCCAGTCAGAGTGAGATGCCAACAATATTCTGGGAGTGACTTTTCCTAAGTTCCACCACCATTAGATCCCAGCTGCAATCTTTCTTCCTTGCATCCTCCATCTGACTCTGTTCTTGTATAGCCCTAGAGCTGGCTTATTGGTTTCAAGCACAGGAGAACCTCCGTAAGTTGACAGCTCAAGGGACTGTAACAAACTGGTCAACATAAGGAAGCCACTACACTGATACATGTGGTGCATGTCTAGTTTATGAAAATTGGGTCGATTTAAGGAAGCAGTCCATGTAGGGAGGTGGTCAACTATGAAGGTTCTACTGTATTTATTTCCCTACTCTTGTGCATGTTTAAATTGACTTCCCTACTCCAATGTATGCTGAATTATGTTATGCCATAGATTATTTTACTTGTTCTCCTTACGGATCTATATGCTTCTTGGAAGGTATACAGAGATATTTGAATTTTTTAAAATTTATCTTTGTGGACACAGGGTCTCACTACGTTGCCCTGGGTAGAGTGCCATGGCATCACAGCTCACAGCGACCTCAAACTCTTGGGCTTAAGTGATTCTCTGGCCTCAGCCTCCCAAGTAACTGGGACTACAGGCGCCCGCCACAACACTCGGCTATTTTTTTGTTGCAGTTGTCATTGTTGTTCAGCAGGCCCAGGCTGGATCAAACCCACCAGCCTCGGTGCATGTGGCTGGTGCCCTACTCACTGAGTATGGGCACCGAGCCAAGAGATATGTGGATTAAGGTGGTTGCCATTAGCCTCTAGGAAACTGGAACAAAGTTTGTCCATTTTATTAGTTTTTTTTTTTTTTTTTTTTTTAGACAGAGCCTCAAGCTGTCATCCTGGATAGAGTGCCATGGCATTGCAGCTCACAGCAACCTCCAATTTCTGAGCTCAAGTGAGTCTCCTGCCTCTGCCTCCCAAGTAGCTGGGACTACAGGCGCCCGCCACAACGCCCGGCCATTTTTTTTTTTGGTTGCAGCCGTCAGTGTTGTTTGGCGGGCCCGGGGGCTGGATTCGAACCCGCCAGCTCAGGTGTACGTGGCTGGCGCCTTAGCTCGTTGAGCCACAGGAGCCGAGCCCATTTTATTAGTTATTAAAATAAGCAAAACCAGGTGTGGTGGTGTGTGACTATAATCCCAGCTACTGCAGAAACTGCTAAGAGGATCACTTGAGCCCAAGAATTCAAGACCAGCCTGTGCAACATAGTAAGACTCCATTTCAAAACAGCAAACCGAAACAAAAAGAGACTACCTACTTTTGGTTTGGTTGGCCCTCTTCATTGGTTTCTATTCTCATTAATTTTTGTGTTGCTCTTTCCTTCTTTTTTTTC
>CAUYON010194509.1:0-29506 GCA_963573935.1 Arctocebus calabarensis | reverse complement strand
TCTCCTGCTTGCTCTGTTACTGAGGGATTCTACTGTATTTCTCAGATCTTTGAGGGCTGCAACTTCTTGTTTCAATGTGTCAAAATCTTTGGTCATTTTGTCTTTGAATTTGTTGAATTCTTGAGACATCTTTTGGGTCATGGTTTGGATTACTGCCTGAAATTCTAATTCCATCTTTTCCTCCATTCCACTGATCTTATTTTCTTTCCAGACTCTGAATTCGGTTTCTGACATCTCAGCCATTTGCTTATGCAAGGGATCTTGTGCTGTATCTACCTTGTCGTTCCTTGGGGGAGTTGAACTACTCTGATTATTCATATTGCCAGAGTTTTTCTGTTGATTTTGCCTCATGATTATTTTTCACTGTTGCCTATGACTATCCTCAGAGTTGGGGTGGTTTCTCTCCCAGATCAGACCCTGGAAGGATCAATCTGTTGTTGCTGGATCTTTGTAGGGAGTGACCCTGTGTAGCTCCTCTGGCACTGCCCCACCCAGGGTGTTCTGGCTGCGGGAGCAGCTCTGGAGTGTGGCATGCCCAGATCAAGCAGCAGGGTGTGGTTTGGGGCACCTGGTGGCCTTTGCAAAGGGAGCCTGTGCCTCCAGCACTACCTCGCTGGGAGGGGGGCTCTGGTTAGAGGGCGGTGGGCCAGGAGCACAGATCAGAGCCAGGCAGGGTCCCAGTGGGCAGCAGGCCCAGGCAGGGTGGGGCACAGATTGGCACCATGCAGGAGTCTCGGTGGACTTCCTGGCCACTACTGGTAGCGGACCAAGTCCTGGCAGAGTGTCAATTGGACTTCCTGGCCACTGGTGGTGGTGGGCCAAAGCCCAGTAGGGTGCCAATCAGAGCTGCACTGGATTCTTGCTGACCTGAAGATCCTGGCCACTGTGGATGGCAGGCCTGGGGCACAGATTGGAGCCTGGTGGGCCAAGGCCAGGTGGGGCACAGAATGGGGCCACACAGGAGTTCCAGCGGAGTTCCTGGCCACTGCTGGCAGTGAGCCAAGGCCCAGCGGGGTGCCAATCAGGGCCACGTGGGGGTCCTGGCAAAGTGGAGTTCCTTGCTGCTGAGTGCAGGGGCCCTGGGTCATGGATGGGAGCTGGGCGTGGGTCCTGGCAGGCAGCAGGCCGAGGCCAAACAGGGCACAGATTAGCCCCAGGAGAGAGCCCCAGTGGACTTCCTGGCCACTGCTGGTGGCTGGTCAAGGCCCTGTGGGGTGCCAATCGGGGTGCATGGTGGTCCTGGTGGAGTGGAGTTCCTGGCCGCTGTGGGTGGCGGGACTGGGGCATGGATCGGAGCTGGGCAGGGGTCTCAGCAGGCGGCAGGCCGAGGCTTGGAGGGGTGGGGGTCCCAGTGGGAGGCAGGACAAGGCCCGGTCAGGTACAGATCGGCACCGGGAGCCCCAGCGGACTTCCTGGCCACTGCTGGTGGCAGGTCAAGGTCCAGCGGGATGCCAATCAGGACCACATGGGGGTCCCGGCAGAGTTGACTTCCTGGCCGCTGTGGGTGGTGGGTCTAGGGCATGCATCGGAGCTGGGCAGGGGTCTCAGCAGGCGGCAGGCCGAGGCTTGGCAGGGCACAGATCAGCACCACGTGGGAGTCCCGGCAGACTTCCTGGCCATTGCTGGAGGCGGGTTAAGGCCCAGTGGGGTGCAAATCAGGGCGCCCAGGAGTCCCCACGAAGTTCCTGGCCACTGCTGGCACAGGCCAAGACTCAGAGGGGGTCCTGGTGGAGTTTCTGGTTGCTGTGGGTGGCAGACCTAGGCCCGGTGGCGCACAGATCAGAGCAGCACAGGGGTTCCGTGGTGTCCCTGGCTTGGGGGCTAGCAGGGGCTTAGTGGGGCCCTGGAGTCTCTTACCTGGTGGGCTGCCTGGTCCACCAGAAAGGGAGGGTGGGCATTGCTCAAGTCCTCCTCCCTCATTTTCAGCAGAGGTCAGGTTTCTGGAGCGTCAGGTAGGAGTCCTGGAAGTTCAGAATGGTGGAAAACTTTAGTTCAGTTTTTCTGCCTGAAGCTTGGTTTCTGGAAGTCTCAGCTTGCCTCAGGGGTGACCTGCAGTTATCCCTTCTCTCTCTCTCTCTCTTTCTTTCTCTCTCTCGGCTGAGTTCCCAGTCTTCAGCTCAATTGGGCAGTTTCTGGAGGTTATCTTTCCTTTTGGACAGGAGCCTCTGTCGGAAGCTGCTTCCAGTCGGCCATTTTGCCCTGGATATTTCTTTTCTTCTGCTGGGATTAGCCTTAGATTGTTCTTCTCTTTCCATAAGATGGCTTATGAGATTTCGATGTTCTCCTTTTTTGTTTTTCAGATGTAGGCATCTAAAGTGATAAATTTTCCTCTCAGGACTGCTTTTGCTGTATCCCACAGGTTTTGGTAGCTTCTGTCTTCATTGTTGTTATGCTCAAGGAAGTTAACGATTTCCTCTTTTACCTCTTTCTGCACCCAACTGTCATTCAGCATAAAGTTGTTTAATTTCCATGCCTTTGTGTGGGGTTGAACATTTTTGTTGGAGTTGAGTTCCACCTTTAAAGCCTTGTGGTCTGAGAAGGTACAAGGTAAAATTTCAATTCTTTTGATTTTGTTGAGGTTTTCTCTGGAGAAAGAGTCCTAGCTTCCAGCAACTCGCTCCCCTGGGGTGAGAGAAGAGGACCTCAGTTCACTGCTCACTAGTAGAGATCTCACAGCATGCAAGCAATCACGCTACTGTCTTGAAGGAGGGGTTCTCTTTGCATCCTCTTTGGGGTGGGTTTTGTACCTGAAATTTGTTTCCTTGGAGTTGCAGTTTGCCTCAGCAGAGAAGACGTGCAATTATTAATCTCTTCTCTCAGCTCAGCTCTCACCCTTCAGCTTTGTTGTGTTCTTTCTGGCTGTTATCTCTCTCTGGATGGGAGCTTCTGTTGAAATCTGGCTTCATTTGGCTATCATTCCCTACTCCCCTTTGCTCTTGTTGAATGTAAAAATTGAAGTTAGGGAAAATAGCCAACCCGAGGTTTTAGCAGAACACAAGACACATTGAAATAAAACAAACAAACAAACAAACAAACATAAAAGCGATCAGACACACAAACAATCAAAAACAAAAACAGAGAAAAACTTAAATAGCTGGATGTAAGCACTCTCAGCAACCCTAAGAGGATGGGGAGGGCTCAGCACCCATAGCCCAGCAACCAGTGCACCAGCCACCCACACCAAAGCTGGTGGGCTCCAACCCAGCCCAGGGCCTGCCAAACAACAATGACAACCACAACCAAAAAACAGCTGGATACTGTGGCAGGTGCCTGCAACCTCAGCCATCTGGGAGGCTGAGGCAAGAGAACCGCTCAGCCCAAGAGAGTTAGAGGTCATCGTGAGCTGTGATGCCACAGCACTCCACCAAGGGCAATATAGTGAGACTCTGTCTAAAACAAACAAACAAACAACAACAAAAAAAAAACTAACAATAATTTCAAAAAAAAAGGAAAAAAGTGAAGAATGAGCAAAGAGAGAAAAAAAGACAAAAATATTATATATATATATATACATAAACATACTACTATATATATACTGTAGGGATAGACTTTAGTAGGAAAATATTTATGTTGCAATAGGTTGCAATATACTTTCTGGACACCAGATGGCACCATGAGTGGTTCCCTGGCTTATACCTGTCTCCTAGCTTAAATTGTTCTTGGTGTTGCCTGATTACCCTCTTGGCGCTTAGACCCTGCCAAACTGCTGATTCCACCAATCTCAAAAAATCTTCACAGGCTGATTTCCCAAATTCTCCCTGAAATAGTTCCTGTGAAGTGCAGGATGTCCTGGGCCAGTTCCAAGTGTAGGATGACTGTTGGCAGGTGAGACTCAAATAGCTGCACCTGGCCCACACAGAAATGTGCCTACAGTGACCGCCATCTCCCAAATTTCAAATCCATGGCCTCTTCCTATCTGGGTTCTTTCCTGTCTGAGTGTCTCTGCCACCATCTAACCACTGTTGTGCCACACCAGATGGCACCTCACTCTGGCTACCTAATTCTTCTTGGGAGTCCACACTTTATCAATCTCTCCACACAATACTAGTTTTCCCACAAACTGGGAACTGCAATCCTCCATGGTGGGGCCGATTGCCACCACTGCTGCTGGCAGCCACTGCAGCCCATGGCAAAACCCTTCCTGACAGTCTCTGCAGCTCCAAATTACACTCCAAGTCCAGCAATTTTCCACCTCACTGCATACCCTGCACAAATATTCTATGCTGGGAATGATCTAGCCCACTCACTCTCCCCTGTTGTTCCAGGAGAGCTGAGCTAAATATCCTTCTTGCCTGCCATCATCCTGCACCTTCCTTATCTTCCCTTTGAAGATGTCTGGCCTTGTGTTTTTTAATCCAGTCAGCCAGTCTATGCCTCTTCAGTGGGGAATTCAAGCCATTAACATTTATTGAGGTAATTGATAAGTGTGGTAGCATTCTATTCATCTTATTTTGTGTAAGTCCATTGCTTAGTTTTATCTTTTGCATCATTGTGGAAGCTAGGTTCTGTCCTTTAATTTCTGGGTACTTAGCGGGTGGTCCATTGTGATAGAACAGGTTGAAGTATTTCCCATAGAGCTGGTCTTGATGCAGAAAATTTCCTCAGTGCTTTCATATCAGTAAAATATTTGATTTCTCTTTCAATTTTAAAGCTAGCTTAGCTTAGCAGGATATAGAATTCTGGACTAGAAATGGTTTTGGTTTAAGTAGATTAAAGGTAGATGACCATTGTCTTCTGGCTTGAAAAGTTTCACTAGAGAAGTCTGCAGTCACCCTGATGGATTTGCCCCTGTAGATCAGTTGGAGCTTACTCCTGGCAGCTTGAAAAATCATTTCTTTTGTCTTGACTTTGGACAGGTTCATCACAATGCGTCTTGGAGACGCTCTATTTGAGTTGAGGTGACCTGGGGTCCAATATCCCTCAGAAAGGAGTGTGTCAGAATCTTTGGTGATATTTGGGAAATTTTCATTTATAAGATTCTCTATTTCTCTGGAGCATTCTTCTCCCCCTTCTGCGATACCTATAACTCATATGTTTGAACACTTCATAAAGTGCCATAATTCTGTCAGTGAACATTCTGCTTTCTCTCTCTTCTTTTCTGCCTCTTTAACTATGAGTTATCTCAAGAGCTTTGTCCTCTACCTCTGAGATTCTTTCTTCTGCATGGTCTAATCTGTTGTTGATACTTTCCATTGTGTCTTTAAGTTCTCTAATTGACTGCTTCAATTCCTTCAGCTCTTCTATATACTTTCTATATTCTTCATCTCATTCATCTCTTGTTTGATTCTGTTTTTAGATTTCCTTTTGGATATTTTCTACTTTTTTGGCAATTTCCTTCATCATCCATATTTTAAATTCTCCTTCTGTCATTTCTAACATTTACTTATAGGTAGAATCCTCCGCAGTATGTACCTCATGGTACCTTATGGACTGTTTTCTCATGTTACCAGGATTTTTCTGTTGATTCTTTCTCATGAGTGTTTTCTTTTATCTATTTCCTTGCCCTAATTTTACTTTCACTTCCTTTTGCTCTTTAAGTTACTGTGCCTCTGACCTAAGTTTTGATGGGTCCTTTTGGCACAGGACTAAAAGGATGAGATGATTGAAGAGTAAGATGGGAGAAAAAAAATTTTTTTAAAGAAAAAAGAGAAAGGAGAGGGGGTGAGTAAAAGGGAATTTTGACAAAAAGAAGAGAGGCACAGAAAGAGGGAGACAGGAGTAATAAAGGGGTACAGTAGGGTACTTTTACCACACCTTAAAAACCCCCAACCTCTGGGGGTGCTGGGTTGGGTTGTTCTCTTGAAGTCTGCAGCTCTTTGCCAGCCTGAGCAGACATGGTACCCACCTCCACCAAACAGACAACAAAGACAAAAATACTATAAATCAAACCAAACAAACAGAAAACCTTACAGGATAAAACTGAGGGGGGCAAATAACAGGGGCAGAAACACTAGGAAAAATGAAGTTCTTATTGAAGAAGGCAACAATGGAAAGTTATATTTAAACTAGAAAAATGAAGATAGGAATAAAAAGAAAAAAGAGAGAAATCTGGGGGAAAATGTTGAAATTTTAAAAAGCAGTATATATATCTTGCTGAATAGTGTCTGGGCAACAGATGATCTTCTGGGGCATGAGATGTTAATCACGATGCTGATATGGCTGTAAGAGATGGAGACTGGAGGCCTCTGCAGGCTTCTTTGCCCTCAAACTCCACAGGGTTGAGATCCTGAATCTCTCCTCAGCCCACTTAAAAGACACTTTAAACTATTAACCTTGGCTAAGCAGCAGCTTTCTCAGGAAAGCACTTGTCACTGTAATCTCTCCTGAAGAGGCTGCCTGCTTATCCAGTGCATCAAAACTGGCCTCACTCTCTGCCTCTGAGAGAGCTGAGACTGCAAGGTAGGCCTCCTACTGTCAAACACTGAAAGCTCCCCTCTTTCCTGGCATCTCAGTCTGGGGCTTTGGTGCTGCTCATGGTCACTAGATCACTTGCTCAAGATCTCCTGACCCAAACCTAGCTCCATAACACTGGGGCAGAGTCTACAGGGCAATTCTCCCACAACAACTGCGCAGTCCACAGTCAAACAATGTTATCTCCGTTCAGGGCCAGCAGCTCAGTCCTAGACCCTGGACAATGCTTGAAGTCACCCGCACTCTATCCCAAGTTCTCCCAAGGTAATTCAACCAAGTGCCAAGGCCAACAAAACAAAACAACCCACAGGGAAGGCCTTTCCTGTCTGCAATCTCGCTGGTATAGTTACAGCTGTCACAGCCTCAGACCAAATGCAACCACTTACCACTTCCTCACCTCTTTTGTCCTCCTCCTGGGGTCCAGAGGTTTCTCACTGTCTCCTTGCATGCTCAAAGGGATGTTTCTGGACAGATCCCAGAAAACAAAGATGCCTGGAGTCTTCTCTCTCCAATCTCACCATACCCAGTTGCAAAGAAACTGTTACTTGGCTGCCATCTTGCTCCATCTCCCAACCTGGTTTAATGTTTTCTTATCAAAAATTTAAAGTAAGAGGTGATGGATGGCTCAAGTTGATGGGAGTGCTCAGGCAGAAAAAGCCCTGTCTCTGGAGGAAGTGCCAGCAGCATAGCGTTTACCCTGAAGACTGACTAAGTTTCCTTTTCCCTGAACTTGCCCTGCCTGCCTTATCCTCAGAACTTCTCCAGCTCTTAGAGCATGAAACTCAGCCCTGGTCCTTGGCCAGCAAGGCCCTGCACCATCCTTCATGAGGTTGTTCTCTGCTATCCAGCTAGACCATAACCACACAGGGAACATGGTGTGCTTTGCCCCTCAGGGAATGTTTGCAATTGCTGGTGACCAGGCTGTCAGAGTGATCCAGTAGATCATATAGTACCTTTCTCAGGAGGTTGTCCTATTTCCTAAGGGAATATTATCTGGCAGGATACTGGTCTTGCCCTGGAGCACCCGTCAGATGGAAGGAAAGAAGGGCAGAGTCTTCCCTTTCTCTGTGCAGCTTCTGTGCTGTGGCCATGATGTTCTCTGGACCCCTTCACATCGGGATCCACAATACCTCTGGGAGGCAGGTCTCTACTATTTATTTATTTATTTATTTATTGGCTGTAATGAAAACTCACAGAGAATTGCTTTCCTGGGGGATCAGTATTGTTTGCTAAGCCTCCTTCCTATTGCCAGTACCCCCCTGTAGGACCATCAGCCCAATCTTTGCCACAGGAAAAAGAATTGCTTTCCTGTAGTGTCTGGCTCTTTCCTCCTTTTCCTATAAGCCTTTATCTCTAAAGCTAAAGGGATTTGCAAAATTGAAGAAAAGCAGCATTTAGTATTGTAGTTACAAAGGAGAGGCAAAGAATAATTCCAGTTTATCTGCTGGGCATTAAGAGTACAATTTCAAAAGGGGAGAGAGAAATGAATACTCTGAACTCAGTTTTGACACACTCTTCCCAGAGCATAAGAGAGTATCATCCACACTCATTTAATTATCTTGGTTTCATAAGAATATGTGAGTGTGGAGAGTATATTCTTTCTTATTTTGAAAAAAGAACAATTTGCTGTCCCTAGAAGACTTTTTTAGATCCTTGAAACAGTCTTCAAGTGGGGTTGCTTTCTTAGAGCACATCATTTGTTCATTGACTTGTTTGATATTTTATGGAACTACTTTATGCAGGAAGAAGAAATAGTCCTGTGAATGGTATAAAATTGAACACGAATTTCTGCCTATTAAAAGATTACATTTGACTGAGGGAGAAAGACTACATGCATCAATGTCACTGTTAGAAATTATAAAGAATTATGTATACAAATCCTGCCAAAACTTAGAGGAAAGCACTTACTGGTCAGAAGGTGTGAATGTTTTGTGGACATGTGTGCTGGACCTGAGCATGGGAGGAAAGAGGGGAATTCAGCAGACAAGCCTGGTGCTCAGCAGGGCTGTGAACAAAGGCACAAGGAAAAGAAAGCTGAGGTCTGGGTAGGGGAGGACTGAACAGAATGCAGTCTTTGGGAGACGAGTGCAGAGATGGGGGTCAAGTGGGTGTTGGGGGCTGACAACATCAGGCAGAGAAGTGTTGATTTTACAGTGTAGGCAGGAACCAGTGAAAACACGTTGATCAGCAGAGTCACCTAAGGGGCACTTCCCTTGCAGTATTGTAGTTACAAAGGAGAGGCAAAGTGCTATGGAGGGTAGATTGTAGGAGAGGGTCATGGTTAAGAAAGAAGTCCTCTGCAATATTTAGGCAAGATTGAGTGATGGCCTGAAGCAGAAACTAAGAGAATGCAGAAGCATGGTCAGACCAAAAAACTTTCTCAAGAAAATATCCTTTTATTATTATAAAAACAGTGGGTACATGCATTGTAAGTATATACTTTTTAAGTTAAAAAATATAAAAATGTGATAAAAATAATATATTTTCACCACCCATTTATCATAAGTTTTATACATTAGTCATTTATCATCTTGGCTATTTTTATATGCTTGTATGTATATGTGTAGATACACATGAGGTATATACATATTTATTTTTCAACCAAAATAAAATAATATTGTATATGCTATATATGTACACACATATAAACACACGCACATATACACATTACCTATCTGTATTTTTTTTTTACCAAAATGAGACAATACTGTCCATACTGTATTGCAATTTTTTTATCAATGATCTCTCTTCTATTTTTATAGAGTTTGAAATCATATAGTAATTGTATTTAAATTTTCTCCATTAGCTAAAAAATTTCACTTATTGGTGCTTTCAGTATTAAATCAAGGGCTATAGATGGCAACTGGTTTTTATGTTTCTTAAGATTCTTTTATTCGAGAAAAGTCCCTTTTCAAATTACTTCAACTTGTTGAGGGACTAAGCCAATTATTTACAAATATCTAATTTTCTTGATATTATTAGTGACTACTGTATTTTATGGAACTTATATGTAAATATTGTTGTCTAGAATTGCGGCTGGTCAGAAGATGCATAATACCTGTTTGATCCATGTCTGGATTAGAATGATGAAGGTCTGAGCTATTTTTTAGTTATATTTTCCCTCTGTGACTACATTCCATGTGATATTCCTGAATGTACAGTTAATTCTCTACCATTTATGCACATGATGGTTTTAACACCAACTACTAAAATCTAGAGCTTACAAAATGCTTTTTCAAAATAATTTTGTCATTTATTAGTTGATATTTTTAAGTAAAGTATAATTTATATCATCAACTGAGACTACTTGAATATCCTCAAATACAATTCCTATTGGAAAACAGTGTAAATGTTTAATTTGTTCCCTTTAGTTATCCATTTTCAGAGTAGGAGTTATTTTATTAGGAACTTCAAAAGGTGAGAAACGATTTCCTGCCTTCCTTTTTATTTTTAAAATACCATTATGAATTTAACATACTTTAACTGATTCAGTGTATTTCAATTCATCATAATCATTACACTTTTGATATTTAAACTGTAATTAATATGGCAAGTGGGTCCTTTTTCAAGCTGTCTCTGAGTTTTTGTTAACATGACTGCATTAATATTTGAAAACTTCTTTGTTTTCTATTACAATGCGGTGTCCTAGGCTCACCTTAGAACCTGTCTCAGACAGAAGCGAGCCATTTCTCCAAGGATCTCTGATTTCTTCAAGGAAAATGGTGTTAGAGACAAAGTTCTGGGCAAAAAGAAAGGCATTTTCTTTTAAATTCAGATTTATTATTATATAATTTTCATACTGTAAAATGCATCTGTTTTTTAAAAAAATATGTAATTCCCACTTTACAGTCAGTCTTCTCCCTACCCTTACCCCAAAGCAATCCCTGGCCTGATTTCCCACTATAGATTAGTTTTGAACATTCTAGAATTTAATTTAAAAGGAATGCTATAGTATCAAATCTTGTGTCTAATTTCTTTTCTCCCAGAATAGTTTTTTCCTTTGTGGTAGAGAGTAATTTTCTTTTTAAAAGAACTCAGAAAAAATACAGAAAATTACGAGTATAATCCAAAGAACACTCAGTTAATAATTCTGAAACATTACACATTAGGCTCCTCAGTGATGCCCCACTACTCAGAATACTCTTCTGTGTATTTTCTATAATAAAACCCTGAAATTCAATTGATAGTAATATTGATAAATCGCTACCATCTATTTCTCAGCTCCCATTCAATAGCAAATTAAATCAAATTCAGAATTATGTAGTCCATTTAGTTGTCATATCTCTTCAGTTGCCTTTATTCTGGAATAGTTTCTTGAATTCTAATATTTTAAGACTACAGTCTATATATTTTATGCAATAATTCTTAATATGAAGTTTTCTGGTATTTCCTCATGTTTGGATAAAGATTATGCATCTCTGACAAGAATATCCCAGAAGCAATTCTGTGTTCTTTTCATTATATCATATCAGTTTCTGATGAAACTCATGTTGGTCATTTGACTAATAAACTCTGCTATATTTCTAATAATGAAATTATTTGTAACACAATGATAATAAAAACACAATACATCAAAATTTGTGAGAAGCAGCTAAAACTTATGGGGATATTTATAGCATTAGATGCTTTTATTTGGCAAGTAAAAAGGTCTAAATCAATGATATAAGCTTAATAAGCTAAAAATGGGTTCAAATTTTACCCAAAGTAAGTTAAAGAAAGCAATAAGAAATTGATTAAATAGCAAAAAGACAATGAAAACAATCAGTGAAACCAAATGTTAGTTCTTTTAAATCACTTAAAATTGGTAAACTTCTAGTTAGACTGGTCAAGAAAAAAAGAGAAGACATATTACATACATCAAGAAAGAAAGAGGAAATAGCACAACTGACCCTACAGATGTTAAAAGCATAGGAAGAGAATATTATGAAAAACTTCATGCCAATAAATTCAATTTAGATAAAATAAATAAATTCCTTGAAAGACAAATAGTAACAAAATTGACCTAAAAAGAAGTACAAATTAATTTAGAATTAAATGTCCATAAGGAAAACTCCAGAGCCAGATGGCTTCAGTGTTGACTTTTATCAACCATTTAAGGAAGAACTAATACCAAGCCTACACAAATTTTTTCTTAAAACAAAGAGAACATTGCCAGCTCAACATCACCCTGATATCAAAACTTGACAAAGACATTTTAAGAATAGAACACTATAAGCCATTTTCACTCAGAAATATAAATATAAAAATCCTTACCAATGTATTACCACCACATTATAGAAAAGACCATATAATCGTCTCAACAGATGCAGAAACAGCACTGGAAAATAGTGCTTTCTGAGAGTTTTTCTCTGAATGTTTTACAAGTCTCTATGCTCTCTCTGGCTGGAGCTTGGATGTGTGACCCTGGTGTGAGTCCATGGGGTCTTGTGATAGGAACCCCTGCACAGATTGGTGGAGTTTTCTTTCTATAGCTCCCCTACCCTCTATATTTTTACTCTGCCCCCTCAACTAAGGGCCAAATCTCCCCCATGCTCTGATCTCTCAATCCAACAGAGCCAGCATGTCTGCTTTGAGCAAAAAAGTACTCTGAAGTAAAATCTGAGGAGACTAGGCCTGTCTCAGGGACCCACCGCCCTCATGCCTGTTGTATTGGACAATGTATATTTTCCTCAATTCCTATTTGTTTACCCAACATGGATCTCAGAAGAAACAAGGAATTTTGAAGGTAGAATCATACTGACAATTGAGAAGGAGAACTTGTGTAAATGGTTCTTTCAGAATACATAAATGGAAGAGAGATATTAAAGAGTGTACCAAGCATTTGAGTTGGTTGCCTGAAAGAGAAATGCCACATGAAATATTCAAATGGTCAAACATGCAAATCTCTAACTCAAGGAAGGTATCAGAGCTACAGAGGGCCATGTGAGAGAAGAAGCTATTGCAGCAGATGAAATATCTAAGGAGTCAGGAGTCAGACGGGAAAAAAAAATGAGAGCTAAGGATAAGATAGTAAAGAACTTACATCATATAAAGAATAAAACAGCAAAGGGGGCAGAGGACAGATTATAATCAGGGAAGTTATATCAAAATAGCTAGAAGGGAAGATATGAAATTTTCTTAACATAAATGATAAAGGTTTGAGGTGATGGTTACGCTAAAATTCTGACTTCCTTATCACACATTTATCACATATCAAAGTATCACATGTACCCCATAAATATGTACAAGCATTATGTATCAAAAAAAATTTTTTTTAATTGCAGGGGTGGAGCAAGATAGCAGACCGGAAGGATCATTCAGCTGAGCTCTCTTATAATGACTAGAAAAAAGGAGAGAACCCAGCCATACCTGGTGTGGGACCTTACCCAGGGTAAGGGTAGCACAGAGAGAGGTGTTGAGTTGGATACAGTATATGATCCAGAGTGGTGGAATCAGATGAATTAGGCAAATGATTGCCACTAGCTGGTATCAACTGGCCCCCCACAGAGGTCCAGGATGGAAGGAAGCTTTCCCGGCATTTTTAGTTGTTGGGAGAAGTTGCACATTGAGTGGAAAGCTTGGAAGAGTGGGCAGACTTGAACAGTATACAGCAACCAGATTTGAATGCAAGTTGGAGTGCATTTGCCATAGGTTTGGTGGGTAGCAAGGCAGCCATACTGAGAAGATCTCAGCAGCCAGGGGGCTGCCATTGTGGGAAGGTCATATGAGGGTCTTAGTGGAGAACTAAAGCATGGCCATCTAAATTCCACCTGCTGGGTTCAGAACTACACTGTTGGGACAGGCTGAGGGATTACTACACCCAATGGGACCTGGAGTCAGGGGGCGCTGTGAAACCTGCCCCTGAAAGACTCTTAAGATTCTCACCCACCAGGGTCTGAATGCTGAGGAAACAATCAGGCTATCCCCAAAGGCAACTAAGTTTGGCATAAAGACCATAGAGGTTGCTGGCTGTGCTATCTCTTAAAAAAACCCACAGCACCACCTGGTGTCCCAGAGACATATTGCAACATACTGTAATCAAGAGCAAAGACTTCTGTTTGAAACAAAGGAAACAATCAGAAGGAAAAACGAGGATAAAGAGTTGAACATGAAGAAAGAACACATGAGGGGGAGCCAACAGAAAAATTCACAAAACATGGAAAACCAAAACAGGGCAAATCTCCCAAAGGACCATGAGGCAGCTACTGCAGAAGATTCCATCTATGAAGAATTAATGGATGTGACAGAAAGAGAATATAAGACAATAAAAGGAATAGATGAGAAAATGGAAAGACAGAACCAAAATTCAGACAAGAGATATGTAGAATATACAAAGGACAGGTGGAGCTTAAGAAAATGAAGGAGAAGCTAATTTATAGCTTTCATATGAAGGTTATAACCCAATTATAGCACAAGAAGATGGGGAAAGGGGTAAGGGAGGGTACGGGAGGGGGAGGGTGTCTGGAGAGAGGGTAAATGTTGGGATCACACTTACGGTGCATCTTAGAAGGGACAGGTGAAACCTACTAAATGCAGAACACAAATATTTTCACATACTAAACAAGAAAATCTTGTTATTTTCATCCAATGTTGAACAGTTGGATGAAAATATCTCAGATTGTATATGAAGCCTGCACACTATACCCCATGATTGCACTAATGTACACAGCTATGATTTAATGAATTAAAAAAAATTAAGGAGGAAAAGCTGCGTGCTCGCTGATATTAAGGAAAGTATGCATGGGCTACTTGACTTCCGGCCAAGAAGAAAAGAATGTTTGTTGTTAAAGGAGGAGAAGCAGCTGGGGGTGCTCCCCTCCCCAGGCCGTGTACCCCACCTGGTGTGTGAGGGGTCCACTCTCCTTCGGCAGGGAGAATTCAGCCTCGTGTTAGTGTCTGAAGGTCCTCACCCCCCTGCAGCACTCTGCTCCTCTTTGCACACCCGGCACTGTCTCTCCCCAACCCGGGTGAGTCCCCTGAGAACAGGGACTGTTCCCTAATGGTTGCTGTAGTTCCTTTCCCTACACAGGGTAGACACCAAAAAAAAAAAAAAGATTTAATGGCCTGTACATGTATTTATTTCAGAAGCTATTTACTACAACACTGACTTTGCAGCCATCCAAATGACCTACAATAGGAGAGCCCAGATTTGCATGAAGTGGCAGAAAACTCTGTCCCATTCCTACACCAGCCTCAGTCCCTTATGGTGTTAAATCCCCCATGGCAGACCACAGAAGCCCCAGACAGGTGTTTGGAAGTACAGAATCCCAGCACGTAGGCCCACAGGGTCTGTTTGATTTTCTCCAGCATGATGGTTGGTGTCTGTAACCAGGAAGTTCAGCTACCCTACGCTTTTATGGCTTTAAGAGTGAATTTCAGCATCGTGAGCAATGTTGTTTCTGTAGGAAAATATGTTGTGAGATAAACACAACCAATCCCAATGAGAAATGCTCTGTATTTATCATTTGAACTAATTAATTTGATAAAAACTGAAAATTATTATTCAAAGTTAGCACAAAATGACTATCTTACACAGACTTGAATGAGATGGAGACACAAGAACAGCGCTGTTTTCTTTCAGGTGAGATCCAATTTCTACTAATTTAGAATGAAAATTCAATATGTAGAATAATTAGAAAAAATGCTTATTTTATTCTGGTTCTTTTTAGGATTTTTTTTTTTTGCTGTTAAGGTGATACATAATCATTGTAGAAAATTTAGAAAATATGGAATACTGAAAAGAAGAAAATCATAACCATTTAATTCCAACAATGCTGTGCTTCCCATTACTAATACTATTGGGATGGATGGCGTCCCCTATGTGGACAAGTGCACATTCCCACGAGTGCCTTCCGTCCATCAGCCTTTGGTTCCAAATGATTGATAACGCGGGTTTCCAAGTTCTTGCTCCTTCCTGCTGATACGGAATTTTGCTTCCAGGAATTATCCCCAGAATCCTCAGAGAGGAGCTTGTGAAACTCCCCTTCCCATCCCCCATCTCCCACAATTCTTCGAGGTCGTGCTCCTTGGGGGATCCTCATGACCCCTGTACCTCTGTCTCCTACTCAGCTGCAGACTGAGTCCCTTGAAGCAGCAAAGCAGCTTCATATTTCACTGCGAGTGGAAGGTAATGCCCCTCTTCTCCCCCCAGGATTGTACACATTTTTAGAGGATGCCACTGAAAGCAGCTTGTGTTTTAATGGTGCGCAAGAGTTCAGTGCAAGCATTTTTTCAGAGAGTTACCAGGATCCCTGTGTGACTGAGAAACGAGTGTAGGTGAGGTACAAATGAAAACCACAGAATTACTCCTGTCTTCCACTGACCAGGAAAACCTTTCTCACTGAGTACGGTCCTTGAACTTGGCTCCCAGCCTCAGGGCGAGTTCTCATCAGCTTCCTAATCCTCATGCCTCCTGAGGAGGAGGCTCGCCCCACCAGTTTTTTTTATAGATGCCCAGACTTAAGTTATTCCCAAGAAGTCCAAAAAACCTCTGTTATAGATGCAAAATGGAGAACACATAGAGCCATTTTAAGAAAATACCAGGAAGCATGCCATGAAATAACATACATAAAATTACTAGCACATTGTCCGAAACACTGTAACTATTAATATACTCGAAAATATTGGCTGTTGCCATTAGCTTAAAATGGCAACAGCTTAAAAAATTATATAACGTTTGCATTTTTGTCATTTTATGGCTCTGTAATTTTCTATATGCGTACACACACAATGAAAAAGCAGAAAACATTTTTTATCCTGGCAATAAATACATAAAGAGAATTAAATGTCACGTAGCATTTATACTAAGGAGCTGTGCTTGCAGAAAAAGTGTGTTTTAGACGTAAGAGAGGAGAGAGGGTGAGGGGCTGTGCAGTCGGAGTGACCAAGGCGGGCTGGGGAGGGAGTGCTTCTGGTTTTATTCCTCATTTCTGATTTAGGATCCTCAGAACACTGTGAAGCAGAAACGGTCAGGTCTTGGGGGAGGAGAGCAGGTGGCAAGGCTGTGGCTAAAGCAGAGGGTGGGAACCCAATCGGAGCTAGGAACCAAACCGCAGCTAGGAGGTGTTCCCAGTGGGAAGGTACTTAGTAAACGTTCCTAGTGACCTGAAACTGACCTAGAGCTTCTTACCATCCAATTAGGCAGGGAGGCAATCTATTACAACCTGTCAATCACCCCGAAGACAGGAAACAACAGCCAATCCTGCCAGGAGGGGGGCGGGGCAGACCAGACGGCAGACCAGACGGCCGTCCTTCCCCACCCGCTGGTCTCTCCCAGGTGTGTTGTCACTTTGTGTCATTGTGTGTAGCTTCCTTCTGCACTTTCCCTTCGTGTAGCCTCTCTTCTTCCTGTAATCAACTGTGCGAGACGCTCGTGTCTGTGACGGCTCGGTCACCAGCTCAACTTGGCACCAGCCGCGTTCCTGACTCTGGAGACCAGGACCGGGGCTTTAAGCCACAGAGACGCAGCTCCAATAGCTGCAGATTTTACTCACCTGCTGGAGCGGGGCTGCCGAGCAAAGTCTTGTGTTTTCAAGAAGAGACACCACTGTTTCCTTGTTTTTTAAAGGAAAAAAAATTAAGGAATATGGTTGCGAGAAAAATCCCTTTCCCAATCCAGTCATGAGTCTGATGAGAAAAATCACAGTCTAGATGGAGCGGGGTATTTACTGTCTTTGGGGTTACAGTATGTTCATGTGTGTGCATATGAAGCTCGGAGAATTAGACACGACGGAGACGCAACAGTCCTGACACCAGGTGGACCTGGGGTTGCCTGGAATCAGGGGTGGGAGGAAGGAGAATGAACTGAAGACCTTTGGGAATTGCAGGGAGATGGTATTCTTGGAAAATATAGAGACATTTAAAGGAAATAACGGTCTAAACATCCATCTGGGAAAACTGGAGTTTTGTTCTAGAAGTTTCTAGGGTAAAACCGGGAAGCGTCGCCAAATGTGGTTTGTAGGCTTAATGAGGGAGCCAGGTAGACAGGGCTGCATTTTCTCTGTGGTCTGAAGTTCGTTAGAATGGAGGTTGACGAGCAGAGAGAGAAAAGAGCAATGGGAGAGAGAAGAGTGACCATCTCCACACCATGCCCTCTCCCAGGAGACTATTTCTGTGATTAATGTAATTGCATATAGTTAACAAGTTAGTGACTTTTCATAAAATAGCTAAGTTATGCAGTGTAAATTGCTGAGACTGTAGGGGTTGGTAGGACGCAGCACAGCTAATCCCGGTAGATTCACCGAGGGGGATCAATGCAGGGCCTGCGACTAATCGGGGATGTGATGTCAGGTAACAGGCAGGAGTGTCTGAGCTAGGAATGCCAGTGTGTAGTTAAACAAAATTAAGTTAAAAAAACTAAACTAAGTAGGTTTGTGCTGTGGCAACACAGGCTGGGACCAGTTAGGACTGTGTAAAGTTTAGCAGTGGCCTTGGGAAATGTTTTCAAAGGTAGCAATTTCCTCGAATGCCTTAATAACCTGAAGTGGCTTCAAACTGTACAGGTGCTCATGTTAAAACTCATGTATTTGTTGTCTAGGGCTAGTAGACAAACTATAGCCCTTGAACTAAATCAGCTACAGTTCCTGCTTAGATGAATAAGGTTTTTTTGGCTAACAGCCACACCCATTCATTTATGAATTTCCTGTGGCTGCCCAGTTCAGGCTACAGCTGCAGAACTGAGTAGTCAGACTGAGGTCGCAGTGAGCTATGATGCCACTGGACTGCAAGCCAGTGATAAAATAAGACCCTGTTTCAAAAAAGAAAAAAAAAATTACAAGGAAAGGTCAAATTTAGCTTTTAGCTGTGGCTTGTCACAAGTATACATGAAGCGACCCATTGATTTAATCTGTCCACCCTTACAATAGGTCCACACATTTGATGGGTCTACTGTCAAAGCTACTGCAATCTTGGGAGGCCTTTCCAATGGGGGAGAAATCGAATCAAGCACAGTGAAATCCCAATCTACGTAGGTCAGCACCTTCTGGGTCACTATGCTCAGTTTCTTTTGATACACTATGTAAGTTTTGAAAAGTGTGTAGGTGAGACAAGGACATAGCAAAAGTTCAGCCAGAAAAACAGGGTAGTATGTTCCTTATTTTCAAGATATAAACAATTTTAACCTTTTATTTTTAGTTCTCCTGCGATTCCACCATCACTTTAATAGTTTCTGAAAACATGCCCATCACTTAAAGAAGAGATGTACTTATACTAACTTCAACCGTCCCACCCACAGACTCTGAGGTGTTAGTGATAATTCTTTTATCAGCTATATTCTATCTCTTGGTTCTTCAACTTTGTCACCTAATGATTCTCCAAAACAGAATTAACGTGTGTAATACTGCCTTTGATTTCTTTGCAATCTTTTTTGAAGCTGTACTATTACTTCTGCACTGTCCATATTTATACATCCTGCTTTGTTAATAGGTTCTGGTAGAAACTGGCAACCTTTAAACAATATATTCAACAGAGCCTTTACCTGGAATATTACTGACAGTGTCACCACAAACCAACGTCAGTGAGTTACACTGCTTTAAAAGAGAATCACACAGATCTCAAGATTAAATGAAGTGTCTTTTCTTACCTACTATCAACTGCAGAAAATTATGCCACATTTATTTGGTTTTGCTAAACTAAATACTTCATTATTTGAAGTATAATTTCCTAATATAGACTTAAACATTTTTTTTAACTTAATTTAATTTATTTAGATACAAGATCTTGCTTTGTTGACCAGGAGAGAATGTAGTGGTGCAATTTTAGCTCACTCAGCCTCAAACTCCTGGGCTTCTTGCAATCCTCCTGCCTCAGCCTCCCAAGTAGCTGGGTCTATAGGTGTGCACCACCATGTTTGGCTAAGTTTTAAACTTTTTATGGAGATGGGAGAGGGGTCTCACTATGGTGCTCAGGCTGGTCCTGGCTTCGAACGATTCTCCTGTCATGTTAACAAATAAGGTACAAAGTGCTTACTTTTATCACACCATGTAAATATTTCAGGTTCTTAATTATACAGTTTTTGTAGACTAAAATATACTATCATCTTGAGGCAGTAATTTTCAACTAGTATCCTGTGAGAGGATCTTTGCTGTGCTGTGAACATTTTTAAAGATAATAAATTATTTTTGAAAGAAGTTGAAAGCAAAGTAAGTAAATTCTTCATCTTCTCCTCCTTTTTTTTTTGATCAGCATAATTTTAGTGTGCCACAGGCGTTTACCTATAGGTTCAAGTGTGTTGTGAGATAAAGAAGTTGACTAACACTGTCTTAGGCCACATTTCAAAAAGGCTTCTCTATCTTTCAGTTTGGATTTGGTTATTTTGGGGCCTTACTCATGGTTGTCTATGTGGGATTTCTTTTCAATACAATCTGGGTAAATTTGATTATTTTTATTACCCCATGTTGTATTCTTTCTTGGATTCTTTTAAGCTTTATTAGGCCACATCCTCAAGTTATGCATGTATTATGTATTTTTCAGGATGGGTATCTGGGAAATAAATTTTTGAGGTCCTCGTATTTTAAAAAATTATTTTGCCCATATATTTGCATGGTCTTTTATGCCAGTTGTAAATGATAGAATTAAATTCTGGATAACTTAAGTAAAAATGAGTTTCTTGAAAAGATATAGTGGTTTCAAAAATCTATGGGAGGTTTGAAATATGAGCTGGGAGTGGACAAGAACCAAAGCAGCTTGGAAACCAATGACTTTCTGATTTTTTACCACTGGTACATCTTTCTATGTTACCATTTGAGCTCCTGTTTCTTCACTTTGATATATTGGTCAATATCATCCCCAATTGCTCTCTCTCTTTTTTTTTAATCCCAGAAATGCATCCACATCTCTTACATTAATGGTGCTTTTGTTTTCAAATCAGTGACAGGATTGATAGGGCTTTATTCTCTTCTGTACATTTTTATTGTTACTGTATTGAGAGTTCAGAAGAGATGAGAGAGACAACACATTTTAAGAGGCTATTGGCAAATTGTTATGCCTGGAGGTGTGCAGAATAGAAAAAGGATCGCAAAGCATGGTACGGAAGTACATGAAGTGATACACTGGTAATGTTTATCTTAAAGTCTCAGCATGGGTGCCACGTTAGCAGCTCCTCCAAAGGCCCAGCATCGTAGGAAATCAAAGAGTAGAAATTTGGACTCAGCTTGAGGAAGATCTCCCTGCTTTCTTTTCTTCTGCATCCCATCCTATGAGTCTGTGTTTTGTAGAATGAAATGTTGAATGGGCTTTATCTCCAGCTGTGACGTCATCATCGCTCTTATTTCCTGCAAGGCATTCTTCATTACGAACTGCTCCTCTGAGGCCTTCCTCCACCTTACCCTGACCAGAAACAGCATGTGTTATAATAACAGTTAGAAATTTACCAAGGAACTATGGCATAAATGAGGCGAAGAAGCACAGATATAGGGAAAGATGATGTCTGTCACTATTGTTGGGTTCAAAGATAATGGACGAGATTAATATCAACATCTTGGATTACACTGATGGACAAATTTCCCATGAAGATTTATTCTAAAGTCATGGGTTGCAAAAGAAGCAAGGATACTTTAAACTCCAGAGGTGTTTTGAAAATCAAGTCTACATAGATTCTACTCTAAATTTTTTGGTGTGGGACTGGTTGAGGATAGGGGAAGTAGGAAATTAATGAATTTCTAACTGTTTTCCCACAGAATCCTGCAGGCTCTTTGGAGTGCAAGTCAGCTTCCCCCAGGGTGTGTGTGAAGGTGCGCGCGTGTACCTTAATGGTGCCACTCGAGGGGTCCGGCTCCCACTTCAGCTAAACAAGGTCTCACTTTATCTCTATGTCTGGATTTCCACAAATGATTTTTATCTAAATAAAGACAGGTAAACATTGCAGAGAACTTCTTGAATTAATGCAGGGGTTTATACTGGTATACACTTAGGTGGTGAAGAAATTTTGATTCAGTCCTAACACTTTTGTTCCTCTTGGGCTCCTGTACCTGACCATGTAGTGAAATAGTGGGATTAGCCTCAGTAGTTTTAAAAGTCAATAAGAAGCTGATGTTGATGGCTCATTTTTATCCCGTAGCAAAAGAATCTCACATTGTAGTGTGAGGCTGTAATTTTTATTCATTCCAAATCTGGGGTCTTGAAAGTTGAAGAGGAATTATGCCAATTATGTCTTTCAGCTAAAGGACAAGGCCCGTTGGAAAGTGTGAGGTCTGATGAAAGGTGTTAGAGCCCATGTCAGGCGAGCAACAGCTAAGTGGTGGATATGCTTCTATTTGGGGATCTTAGCCATTTAGGCCAGGGGTTCTCAACCTTCCTAATGCTGCGAGCCTTTCATACAGTTCCTGTGGGCCGTGGTCCACGGGTTGAGAACCGCTGGTTCAGGCCAGGCTTATTTTCTTTCTCCCCTATGGGTCCAAACTGATCAGCAAAGTTCATACAAAAATGAATGTGACAGGTTCTCTATCATTTAATAAGTATATTGTCTGGATGTTAATGTTAAGTAATATGTAACTGAGAATGAAATATTTGGACCACCTAAAACAAGGATAAATGATTTTTTGAAGAAAATTTATATTCTTGTATTATGTAAAAATGATACCTACATAAACAGGTCTTTGTCCTGGAAATTGTGTGAGTTACCTATTGTTATGTAACAAATTATCCCACATTAAGCAGCATATCACCACAGACACTTCTTATGTCACACAGTTTCTGAGGATCAGGAATTGGGGGTTTCACCAGGAATTCTGGCTCAGGCTCTCTCCTGAAGCTATTAGGTGGGGCTCTCAGCCATCTGCAGGTCTGTGTGAGGTTACACGATGCACTTTTAAGATGATCTGCTCAATCGCAGAATGAGTATGTGGAAAATGTGGATACAGCCTCCAGTGTCCACCAACCCAGGAATGGATTAACAAACTGGTATATGTACACCATGGAGTACTATTCAGTCATTAAAAAGAAGGGGACTTTACATTCTTTGTATTAACCGGGATGGAAGAGGAACATGCTATTCTTAGTAAAACATCACAAGAATGGAGAAGCATGAATCCCATGTACTTAATTTTGATATGAGAACAATTAATGACCTAGTACATGGTGGGGTAGCAGGGGAAGGGGAGAGCAGAGAGAGGGAAGGTGGGGTCTTAATGTGTGACACACCTTTTGGGGGCAAGACACAATTATAAGAGGAACTTTACCTAACAAATACAATCAGTGTAACCTGGTATCTTGTACCCTCAATGAATCCCCAACAACTTTTTAAAAAAATAGATGGGTCTCTCACATGGCTGTTGATGGGAGGCCTCAATTCCTTGCTGGCTTTAGGCAGAAGGTCATGGTTCCTTTCCAGGGATAACCAGGACGTGGCAGCTGGCTTTCCCCAGATCTAGTAATCCACGAGGGAGAAGTGGGGGAAGACACAGCGACTTCTATGACCCAGTGTCCAGTCTTATGCTGTCTCTTCTGCTTCCTCTATTAGAAGACACTATTTCTAAAAGAGTAGATTTCTAAATGTTCTCACCACAAAGAAATGATAAGGATGTGAGGCAATGAATATGTCAGTTACTCAAGTTAATCATTCCATAATGCACCTGCCATAACATCCCATTGTACCTTATACAGTTACTATTTGTCAATGAAAAATAAAATGAAATAAAAAGAAGTCACTAAGTTCAGCCCACTTTCAAGAAGAGGAAAAGTAGGCTCTATCTCTTGAAAGGAGGAGCGGCAAAGCTTCAGGGATATATTTTGAAGCTACCACAGAAATGATGCTACTGTCTCATCTGAATAATTGATCTGAACTTCTTTGCACCCAGTAGAACTTTGTGTTTGTATGTACTTTTTGATGACAATTTTTCAAGTAATATCTCTTCTGTGTCCTGACTTAAGAAAAAAAAAATATTAATTACGTAACAGTTAATAAATATAGAAAATTAGAAAAACATCACTCATAACCACTTTTAACATGTTTTTGGTTGTGAATGTGTGTGCATACATAAATATTAGTGTACGCTCATACACATATAAGCACACATGTATACATGATCTGACAATTAAGTTCACAATCTGGCCACCATGTGCTTACACTGGCAACACTGCACTTAGCTTAGTAAAGGTTTGTACACTTGGAATAGCAGAGTCCCATAGCCATGAGTGTAGTGATACGTGGTGGTGTCTTACTGAGTGGCCTTCATTACTGTTGTGTGTTTTTGTGAGATGTCAAACTTGAATTAGAGCAACATACATTCATAAATTTCTTGTTAAACTTGTCAAAAGTGGATGTGAAATCAGGGACATGTTAGTCCAAGTTTATGCGGATAACACCATGAAGAAAACAGCAGGGTACAAGTGGATGGAATGTTTATCTGAGGGGAGAGCCCGTGTCCCTGAAGAGTGGTCAGGGTGGCCAGTGCCCGGCAGAACTGAAGACAGCATGGCAAAAATGTGTCGAATCGTGTGTCAAAATCAGTGCCTGCCTGTGAGAAGCACAGCAATCCAAGTTAACATCAGCACAGGAACAGGAAAATCTTAACTGAAAATCTTGGCATGAGAAAGGTGTGGCTCTTGCATCACGACGATGCGCCAGCTCACCTGGCACTCAGTGTGAGGGGTTTTCAGCAAGCCAACAACCATGTTGGAACACACTCCTTACGCACCAGATCTGGCCCCCAGGGAATTTTTAATTTTCCCACATTTGGGGGACATTGAGGACATCAAGGGAATATGACAACAGCTCTTTGGCCATTCCAGAAAGAGTGCCACAGTTGCTTTGAAGGGTGGAGTAGGCTCCGGTGTAGGAGCTTAGCTGCCCACGGGAGACTTCAGAGGCGACCACAGTGATATTCAACACGGCAGCGCTGTGCAGGGTGAGTTCCTGAACTTAATCGCCAGGCCTTAATACCGTATAAACATGAGAAATATTTTGGACTATATGTGTACATATTATTTTTATATATAAAGAAAATTTATCCCACAATTAAAATTTATTTGGAAACATAATTATAATGGCTACGTAACATGCTATGAGTACGTTTCTTTTTTTGTATGGTTTGAACACAGGCTTTTAACTTCCTTCGATCACAATAAATAACAATATGATATCTTTGCAGAGTGCGTTTGTGCCCGTCATGATTTCCACACGGTAAGATCTTCAGAGTCGGGGCGGGGGGCCCTGCAGGTGCAGCCGCTCAGTCGAACCCTAACTGCACACAGCAACCCGTGCTGAAGGGACTCGTTCCGTACAGTTGGGATCCAGGGTCCCGCGGGGCCAAGGTCGCAGGTTCCCACGAGGCGCTGCAATGCCCATCCTGTTGTGATCCAGTGAGTACTTAACACCATCATTTCTTAAACGTTGCCCACAGACCGAGGCGCGTATTTCTTTTTCCTTCACTTTGCGCTCAGCTGCCTCACCAGGTTCTGTTTCCTCATCTCCCAGCTCCGGATTCGCCGCCGCCTGCTACGCGCCCCGCGCGGCCGGCAGAGGGCGCCGGAGAGACTCGCGGGGGGAGGAGGGGAGGGAGGGTCCGCGCAGGTGCCCGCCGGGCAGAGCGGCCTTCCCGGGGTGGCCCCCGTGGGCGCAGCCCCTCCAGCAGCCGTTCCCGTGAGCGCTTCTCAAGCTTTGGCTTTGGCCAGTGTGCTCTAACTGCAGCCCCAGGGGGACTGTCCCTCTGCTCACACCTCTGCCCTCAGACTGTCGCACACCACAGAGACGGCCCTGCGGCAGGTCCCCAGCGGGCCACTCGGCGACTTTGTCCTGCGCGGACTTAAAGATGCCCCGCCAGCGCCTGCAGCTGCACCCCGATTCCTTTGTGCCCACCCTTAGCAAAGCCCCAGGCTGCTCCAGCATCTGCCCACCCGCCTCCGGTCCCCGGCGCCCCAGACAGTTGCACCTGCTCGCCGGCGCCCGCCGTCCTGCTCGGGCCGCCCGGAGAACGTCTCCTGTCGGGCAGACAGCGAGTGCTCCTCCCGAGAAGGTACAAACTCCGTTCCAAGCTGTTCCTTTTTCGAGGTCTCTCCCTTGGCCTTACAGTCCTCTTTCCTCTTTAGCTGTACTCGCCTGTCGAGGCTTAGTAACTCTTCATGCCAAACTTCTCCCTTTTGAATTTCTGCATGGATTCTGTCTCCTGATTGTTTACAGACCAATACCGCTGATCACTCTAAAGATCAACTTTTTCCATATACTTGTACTTCCTCTCGTGATTTTATTTCATACCATCTACTTTCTTTTTTTCTATCCAATTTATAGACTTTCATATTTAAGATCAATCTTTTGTCATGTGTATGGTAGGTACTGGACACTACTTTAAATGTTTAATAAGTGTTCTGAATTTTAACTACTACATTTGCCCTATTTTAGGGAGGTGAGACTATTTTCTTATTAATAGATACACGTATAAGCCTCTGTTACACTCACTAAAAGAGATTTTTCTAGGAGTGAAAGGGCCACAGCACATTTTTATCTTCACCCAGTTTAGAGATGGTAACACTGACAAGGAATACTTTTATCTTAAAATTGTTTCCAATTTTAATATTGGTAGTTAATCTTCTGACTGGTTTACTTTATACACCCATGTTTCTTCGTACATGTAATATGACTACACTATTTAATAAAATGCTTATTAGGAATGCAAATGTAATTAGTTTAGAGAATCGAAGAATGCTACATAAAACTCCATTTTTATAGAGATTTCATAATAAAATCACAGACAATACTGGTGGCCTTTCTTCCGTCTCAGCGTTTTTCCCAAACGGGTTAAGCAGACCCCATAAGGACCTTGGGAGATGTCTTGTAGGAGAAGACAGGTGCCAGGAGGGCCAGGCTCCAGATTCTCTGCCTGGCTTCAGCTACAACGGCTTTGCTTTATCCATTGTATTCATTTAACAACAAATAGGGATTTGTGGACCAAGTTTAGTTTTAGCTGATGCAGTGTATTAGCTATTTGTGCTTATTTGTTTGGAAAAAGAAAAAAAGAAAAAGAGTGCAGCTATTTTTAAAAATCTTAAGAATAGTTTGGGAAGTCACAAGTAGAAAAGAGAAAGAAACAAAAAGAAGGACCCAGGTTGAGAAAATACAACTTGGAATTGTTAAGAGTTCATGATCTTTTCCTCCCCAATGGACAGGTAGTCTAATGTTACAGAAAGCCAGAGTCACCTGCCCATATAAAGGTAGTCCTGGATGTCGTGAAAATGACAGCTTTCGAGGGGTTGTGAAACACTGTCACCGGCAGATTCCTCAACAATGTAAAAAGCACTTCTTTTTTATTTTGAGAACTTGCGGCTTTTACTTCTGAATAATTTCTCAGATGATGTTTCAATTCTCTTGAGAGTTCAAGTGAAAAGAAGATATTTAATCTATGTGTTTGAAGACGCTATTTATATTTTAGTTCGTTACATGTTTTATGATAAAAGAAATTTGGAATACACAGTATCCAGGCTTATTTCAGTTACTGAAACTAAATTCAAGCTCATTTGAGTCCAGCTGTGAGCCCTAGTTAACCTCAGCACTTCAAGAGAAACAAGCTTTTCTGACATTCAGTTTTCTACAAATCCAAGGTCATAAATATTTGTATGAATGCAAGTACAGAACTGACGCACTGATCACATAGTATCATCTAACTCTGTTGAAGTGTTTTAGCAATAGCAACCTGACTGCTACACTGTAGTTTCTGTTTTCACTGCCTGTTTGCTCTGAAGACATTTCAGTATAACAGCCTTTTCTGTATTGAATCTGAAAATGGGAAGGAGGGAGAAAGTATTACAAATTGGTCACATTTTGTGCATTTAACTTACTAAAAAACCCGTAGCATGTGGGCTCTTGACTTACTTTGTTACTGTTCTTTGAATCTCTCTTTTCTCTTCTTCATTTAATCTTTGAAGAATGGATTCCAAGAGAGAAAAATGAAAGTTAATATACTGAGCCACCTAAGAAAGAAAAAAAAGAGCAGAGGTTTATACGAGAGGCGCTGAGCCAGGAGGGAAGCAAACAGATTTAGGGGCTAGCATTCATACATCGCTGCTAATTTCTTCTGCGTCTTTATCCATGAGGAAAATGCGAGCATTGTTCTTGGACGGTCCCTGCAGGAGCCTCTGCAGCAGTGGGATGTCTGTCTTTTTTAGCCGTCTCTGTTCTGCGAGTGAAAACAAGAGTGAACCACAGTTAGTTCACGCTACAAGAAAAGAAGGAAGAGAACTTTCCCGCTCATGTTCTGTCTTTAGCTTACATTGAAAGGCATAGGACCTGAAAAGCACATACAACAAGGGGATGCTTACTCAAAAAAGTAATGTGAAATCAAAACATCGGAGTGGATTGAAAATGGATATCATTCTCTTTACTATTCCTCAGAGTTTCACTTTATACCTCAAAGAATTCATCTTTGCTTTGGTTAGAATGTGCAGACAAATCTTTAGTCCAATATGCCTTTGTAAGGCAACATTCCTAAATATTTTTTTCTTTTTTAGGCAAACTTTCCCTCTGTTGCCTAGGGTGGAATACAGAGTGTCATCCTAACTCACGGGAACCTGGGTCAAATCATCCTCCTGCCTCAGCCTCCCATGCAGCTGGGACTACAGGTGTGCACCATCATATCCAGCTAGTCATTCTTCATATTGTTTCATTCATTCATTTAGTAAATATTTGTTAGTTCTTTCCAAGTTCAATTAATATAATTCTATGTTTTCAGTTGTTCAGGTCTGAAACCTTGGAATTACCCTCAATTCTTCCTTTCTTTTCTATCCTACATCCAATTGTTGGTTCTTACTTTAAAAATGTAATCTGAATCTTTTGAGATCAGGAACTTGGACTTTTATTATTTCATTCATCTGTGGACTTCATCCATTCAGCCATGAAATGAGATGGAGAAAGAAAATAACTTCTACTTTGATATATTTCCAGAACTTCAATGTTTTGTTTTAGAACTTCAAATTTCTGAAGTCTCATACACTATTTATATAATACTCCCACCACAAAAGTTTTCTGGCTTTCTGCCCACGTGGTTTCAAATCTCGGATTTTGTTTTTATCAGAATAAAGTGTGAACAAAATACAGTGCCCTCAAATTTTTCTTCTTTCCTCATTTTCCTTCTCCTCTTTGCTTTCTTCCTTTGCAACAGTGTAATCTCCTGAGCTGGATTCACCCCAGGAAAACAGGCAAGAGAGGGTCCAGAGCTTAAAATCCCACCTTCCCCACAATGAAAGTGACATGGCCCATTTCCATTCGCACAGGCAGGGTCTGCTCTTGTAGCTCCTCTGCCTGTGAAGTGATGGACGGAACCCTGACACTTGAGCTTCTCTCACTAACACACCAGGACGCGGGTCTAACGTTAATCTGGGTTTGCATCTGTGGTTTGTTCTGTTCTCAATATGGCAGAACAAGTTTTCTTCCCTCATGATCATCTGGGCTGATTAGTAAGAAGGCATATTCCCATTCCCTGATGGGCAAAACCTTGGGAATCTGTATTTGAGTTGCCTCCCCAGGTCATTCTGAAATGAACTAAAGTGTGAGAGCTTGTCATGGGCTTGGCAGACGCGGCGTGTTACCACACACTTCTCTCTCCCTGTTCTCCAGATCACAGCCCAGACAGGTGCAGACGCCCCATTCTCTTCCCTGTTCCTGGCCCCGAAAGAGTCCTCCTTATAATCATCTTCAGTTCTGGATGCACAGAATTTTGGCACAAAACATAAAAAAAAATGGAATTTCATAGATGAAATTTTAGACAGCTACATTTTTTTACGGTGGAAATAGACGGCAGATTATATGATTTTGTGATTATAAAAGCAACATGAAATTGCGGTTGGAACTGTGGAGAAAGGTGGAAGGTAGGAAGTAAAACTGGCCTGGAATCCCAGCACCCTGAGACAGTCAGCCCCCCGCGAGTGTTACCCCTGTGCATGCACACATGCGAGTGTTACCCCCGTGCACGCACACATGCGAGTGTTACCCCGTGCACGCACACATGCGAGTGTTACCCCGTGCACGCACACAAGCGAGTGTTACCCCGTGCACGCACACATGCGAGTGTTACCCTGTGCACGCACACAAGCGAGTGTTACCCCGTGCACGCACACATGCGAGTGTTACCCCGTGCACGCACACAAGCGAGTGTTACCCCGTGCACGCACCCCTGCGCGTGTTAGCCCGGGC
>CAUYON010194507.1:0-25526 GCA_963573935.1 Arctocebus calabarensis | reverse complement strand
CATAGCCTTCATGGCATTTTCTTAGTTATTGTGTGAAGACCTTTTTATTCTACATTTAGTAAGTTTCATTTGTACCCTTCTTGTTGCCATTATTTCTTAACATGTCGTGTCCCCAACTCCCTAAAGGTAGAGCTGATGCTTTTCATTTCTGCATCTCTACTATGGACCAACTTTCAATGAGCATTTGTTGAGCTCACGAATGCATCGATTTTATATTCCATCTCTCACAAGGTCCTGCCCTCATCATTCTGCCTTTTGATCTAACCCAAGAGAAGGGTAGAAGGTAATGCTCTGAAGACCCCGTGAGCCATGGTGTTGACCCCATGAGCGCCTCGGGGGGCAAGGTCAGCGAAATTGATGAGTGTCTCAAGTTGCACAAAAGCTGTACTATGAGAATGGCTGTTTGACCTCTCAGTGCCTTGCTGGTGTGATTTCTTATTTACTTCACATTCCCATCTAATTGTCTTTAGCCAAAGGTTTATCAAAAATGTCACTTTTGGCTCCTGCCTTCCCCAAATCAATAGGAGGGTCTCATGTGGGCTGACTGCGAAGATATATCACCAACGAGAGGGGGCATATTGCAAATGTGTCCAGTCATAAAACAACATCCCAAGCCCTAAAGAGGGACAGAATCACATGTAGGGGACCGCTTCTTTCAGAGAATGACCCGGACACTACACCAGGCAGCAGTGTGACTTGGGCCAGTTTCCTCAGTTCTCTGTTTCTGCCTTCTCATCCCCAAGGTTGAGATAAGAATCGTATCTACTCCGAGGGACATTGGGAGTTTGGCCCAGCTCATGGTAAGCACCCAGTGAATGCTAGCTGTTCTCGTGGTTATTACTGTTGTTATAAAAGCTTGATATAAATCCTTTGGGTCAGCAATTCCGCCCTAAGAATTCATCAGGAAATTATTAAAAAATACATGAACACATACCTGCAAGTATATTTACTGTAGAATGATTTATAATGTGAAAGAGGGGGATTGATTAAAAAAATTCTGTTCAAGGGAATGGACTATTTTGAGTCATTCAAAATGAGTTTGTGGAAAAATACTCAGATTTGGAAAGATGTTGTCTACCTATTGTTAAGCAAACACTCAGTGTAAAAACTATGCATGATATTCTATATTTGTAAAGATAATAACTGTGTATAAACAGAGATCTATCTAGAAAATATACTAAAACATGTTAATGTTTTCTACTTTTTCCTATCACTGCCAAATATTTCTTTATGAGAAAAACACACAGAAAAGTGTTGAAATTTATTGTGTTTGTCTAGGGGCTTGTGTCATGAATGATTTTAACAACAATATAATAATAGTTCCTACCATTTCTATGTGCCAGCATGATTCTAAGTGCTTAATGAAGAGTACCTCATTTATATCTTATACCATTGTTGTAAGTGCATAATATTATTATCTTCATTTTACAGATGAGGTAACTGAGGCACAGAGAAGGTGAGTAACTTGCCCAAGGTAACATAGCTTGGCAGTGCTGGAGGTAGGAATTAAAGGGCAAGCATTCTGAGCTGATCGTGATCCTTCTGCCACAAGCTCTCTTGTGTCTGAAACAGCAGCATCAGTGTTGCTTTAAAAATCACAATCAACTTGGGAGGCTGAGGCAAGAGAATCACTTGAGCCCAAGAGGTTGCTGTGAGCTATGATACTATGGCATTCTTCCTAGGGCAACAAAGTGAGACTTTGTCTCAAAAAAAAAAAAGTCACAGTCAAACCGCACACTGACTTGATTTATACAGTAGGATCTAATTATCTAAGATATTTACAATTAGTAAGAGGCCACTTAAAGTGAATACACTAAACAAATGGGCAAATGTTTGGTTAGGACTTTATCTTGAAACTCTAGTTATGGGAAGTTTATTTTAATGCATATTTAGGAAATTTATATTTGCAACTATGCTCTAGTTGTTAGACTAATGATCACTGAGTTTTCAGACTTGCACAGAAACGGGACACCAAACATTTCATTCTATCTCAGGTTCATCGATTGCAAAACACATCCTGTTTTCAGAGATGTCAAAAGACAAGTATTCTCTGCATCTTAGAATTGATGAAATACACGAGGACAACACAACATCACTTTAGTCTGAGTGGAGCAACAGTCAGAAAGGACATTTCTGTAAGCATACTGGATGTCTTAGTCAAATTCCCCTGGATCTCTTTATTATTTTTCATAATAACCCTCTTTGAAGTGTAGATCTTATTGCCTTCTTTGTCTCGGTGTTTAACTGTGCCACCTCACCCAGATCTGCATTTAGGGTCTCCTCTGACATATTCAAGAACATCTCCACACCCTGTTCACCGTCTTGATAAAATTCCTGGTTTTGGCATTTTACTCCTTGAACAATCACTTTTACCTTGCACAGTAGATGATTCTAGAAATGACTGAGCATCAGAGAGGAGAAAGAAGAGAGTGTCTGACGGCTATGCCCTGTACACAACTGCAGTGTGACCCTAAACTCCGCCTCGGTGCTTCCATTTGTAAAAGGGGGTGCGACTCACAGTACTGTGTCGTGGGGTGTTGTGAGGATGAAACAAGAGAATGCTTGTGAAACGTCAGTCCTGGGTGTGAATGTGGCCCCCAGGTAGTTATGAGTGGGCACAGACACTTGTGTTAAAAGGAGAAGAATCTCTCAGAGGAGGACATGATGTTTTTTCAAATTAATACGAGGGTCCAAAGTTTTAGATTACATTGTTCTCACTTCCAGGGTAAAGTTCCAGTTGTAAATGAGTCCCTCACCCAGGGGCTGTGTTATGTACCCTCACCATGTGGAGAACATTTTTATAAGTGATCAGATGGGTGTTTAATGAATATTATTGTCTTAGGACAATGCCTGCTTCCCTACAAAGTGTCCTTATGACATCACAGAACTCTTTCCAAAGAAACAGAGAGAAAACCTGTCTCAAAAAAAAATTATGTGTATTTTACAACAATTACATTTTTTAAATTCCTTAAAAACAAGTAAACAAACACTCCCCCCCCAAACCCCCCAAAGTGTCCTTATTGAGAGGAGCTTCACGGAACATTTTAGAAGCCATTAATTTTTGTGAAAGTCTTGGAATAGAGCTTTTCCTATTATCTGTGAGCAAGATTTGAACTTCTGTAACTGTGGTTTATTAGGAAGCTTGAAGATTTGTTCTGAGCTTGCTTCGAATCCAGGCCCATGTGTGTCTGCTCAGGTAAAGTCATCCGAGCAGATGCTTGGGGCGGGGGAGCCCTGCTCAACCACCTGCCCAGCAGAGCAGAGACACCTGAGTCAGGACGTAAAATTAGGAGTTGAATTCCAAATGCATGTGGAACATGTCCTGTGATGGGAGCTTTTTCTTTTTTTTAAATAAAGGGAGTTTTAAAGCTTGGGTGTAAATTCTTCTACATTCATATCTAAGACAAGGGATGTGAGTGGTTAGATATTGAAAGTAATTTAATCTTGAAACAAATGATTGCTTCTCACCCCTCTTGTAGGCTTGTGGATCAATCTAATTGAGGAGGACCCACAGCCTGTAAGGGGAACTGTTAAAGAGTGTTGCCACACTCTTGCGATTTGTGGCAACTTACACAGATTCATTATGATTTTTCTCAAAATCACAAACGCAACAGGGTACATAAAGAAATGGAAGCTGGAGAGTGACCGAGATGACTGTCTCATAATCTACATCCTCTGAATGCTTGTTTCACTGGAAACAGACTCAGCCTGGTCACAGATTAACTTTTTAAAAATGGAAAGAGAGATTATAAAGATTAAGAGAAGGATAAGGCATATGGTAACAAATGTCCATATTTCAATCATTCAAGTGAATGAATGCTAAGATTTTGTTGTATTTATTTCTAGTCTGTGTGTATTTGTGCATGGGCTGGAGATGGGTGTCACTACCTTATTTTTAATATTTTATTATGGATAAAAGTAAATACTTTTATTTATTTATTTATTTATTTATTTTTTGAGACAGAGCCTCAAGCTGTCACCCTGGATAGAAAGCCGTGGCATCACAGCTCATAGCAACCTCTAATTCCTGGGCTCAAGTGAGTCTCCTGCCTCCACCTCCCAAATAGCTGGGACCACAGGCGCCCGCCACAACGCCTGGCCATTTTTTTGGTTGCAGCCTTCATTGTTGCTTGGTGGGCCCGGGCTAGATTCGAACCCGCCAGCCCAGGTATACGTGGCTAGCGCCTTAACCCATTGAGCCACAGGCGCTGAGCCAAAAGTAAATACTTTTAAACCTAATTTACAGTCCTGTTCTCCTTGCCTATCCCTGGAGGTGACTACCCTCATGAGTTTAGTGTCCCCCTCTCTCTCCGTCTGGGTTTATATCACATGCATCTCTTTACACATGTGATATACATAGACGTACATGTACAGAACACACATAGACAGAGATGAACATTTAATAGTAAAGAGGATTTAAACTATACACTTATGCTAAGAAAGCTGTCACTTTTATATATGGAGTTCTACAGAAGATTTCACTTGAAAATAAAGGTTCATTGCTTAGAAAATCTGCAAACTCCTAGATCATAGCCCTTCTTTTTTTTTTTTTAAATTTTTTTGTTGTTGGGGATTCATTGAAGGTACAAGAAACCAGGTTACCCTGATGGCATTTGTTAGGTAAAGTCCCTCTTATAATTGTGATAAGTACTTTTTTTTTTTTTTGAGACAGACTCTCACTATGTCACCCTCAGTAGAGTGCTGTGGCATCACAGCTCACAGCAACCTCAAACTCTTGGGCTCCAACAATTCTTTTGCCTCAGCCTCCTAAGTACCTGGGACTACAGGAGCCCACCACAATGGTGACTATTTTCTTGTTGCAGTTATCATTGTTGGTTAGCTGGCCCAGGCTGGGCTCAAACCTGTTCGCCTCAGTGTATGTGGCCGGCACCCTACCTTTATTTATTTATTTTTTTGACACAGAGTCTCACTGACTATGTCACCCTTGGTAGAGTGCTGTGGCATCACAGCTCACAGCACCCTCAAACTCCTGGGCTTAAGCGATTCTCTTGCCTCAGCCTCCCAAGTAGCTGGGACTATAGGTGCCCGCCACAATGCCGGCTATTTTTTTGTTGTTATAGTTGTAGTGGTCATTGTTGTTTAGCAGGCCTGGGCTGGGTTTGAGCTCAGCAGCCCTGGTGGCCGGCGCCCTACCCACTGAGCCTGGGTGCCAAGCCGGATCGCTGCACTCCTAAGACTCTACTCACTCTAAGTATGGGATTTGAGGATGCCCTTTTCACTCGTCCCTGTCTTCTCTGCTTCTGTCTTTCTCTCCGAGTTCCATGAATGTAAGCTTTGTTCTTCCTGAAAAATATCCACACTGTCCTCCTGTGCGTGGCCTGCTCGCCATCTCTTGTCCAACTCGAGCCTCCCCTGAGATTTCCCCTCTCTTTGCCCAGTAGCTGCCCGGGTGGGTGTTCCTGGTTTAGACGGCAGCTTTGTCTCCTGTTAATGCCATCAATGAATCAGAAGGGGCCTCCTGAGAAAGTCCTTTCCCAAAACACTTCCAGTCCAGGATAGAAGAGGCCAAGTAAGTTTCTCATGGTTTCCCAAAATCTTTCTTAAAACCTCAAACTCTTTTGGAAAGGAAGATTCTGAAAACCATGTCTATTAAAATATGCCTGCCTCCAAAAGGAAATGAAACATCTTAGGCGTGTCTGCACAGCGCAATGTGATATTCTATGTAAGCTGACAGTGAAACCCTGGCATCCCTCCGCATGACGCAGGAGGCCCAGGAGAGCCTAGCTGACTGGGTAGAGAGACAGCAGCCAGGTGACAGAGCAAGTGTGTTCAGGACAGGAGGGCACCCCACATCGTTAGTCCCACCTCTAATGGAAACCACTTGGGCAAGAAAGAAGGAAACAAGAGAAGCGAGAGTTCACTTTCAAATAAGGATCTGAATTGGGAAGGGATAAAGTTGAGCTGGCAAAAACTAACACCACTAACCACCATCCATAAATCTGCTTTTAACACTGTCATTAGGGGAATTCTGCTGAAGAGGACAAATAGAAATGTTTGCTCAGCTCATTTTATCTTGGTCCACATATGCATAATCTGCCATATTTGCATTTATTTATTCAGTATGATCATGGGGCAATTTGTGGTCTTTAATTTTTTATTTTCTTTTCCGTTTTTGACCGGGGCTGGCCGTAAACCCGCCACCTCCGGTATATGGGGTAGGCGCCCTACTCCTATAAGCCACAGGCGCCACCCCAATCTGTGGTCTTTTAAACAGCTCCCTTCTATTGGCTAGTGAGCTGAATGCATGGATAATTTCACTTCCCATCCTATAGATACATCTCAGCTTATAGCACCACGGGCTGACGGTGTCTACTCCTTTTTGACTGCCATTCATCCTTGTACCTCCCTTTAGTCAACCCACTGGGCAGCAAACCCATTCTATGCTTCTCCATTGCCGCTGGAAGTCACTGGGCTCATGGCTCCAACAGTCTGAATGATGAAATAGGCATTTTTAATATTCGCTAAACAGGATTGTGAAGGTGAAATCCTGGCAGGGCTCCCAAGCGGTTACTGCGTCTTGTCTCAGGTTAATCATGTACCTAATTTGCTGATTACTGACCTATTCTCACAAAGGATTTTACTTGGCCTGACATATCTGTAGCCATCAGTGATGAACTGTCAAGCAAACTTGCTCACTGCCTTAACCCCCCAAGATCCTGACTTGCGGCAATCACCTTTGAGACTTCCTTTCATCCCTGGCACTGTAGCCAGGTCAGATTATTATTTTATTTCTTTGGTCTGATCTGTTCCCTTTCCAGAACTGAGATTGAACAAATCTGACAGAATTTGTAGGATTTCAAATACTTGGCAAGATGCAGTAGGTTTCTGCTTTACATACACCATCCCCACAAGAATTTGAGTTGGTAGGTTAGGAATGGCTTAGATTGACTCTTATTTTCCTGCCCGTGTCTCTAAAAATGCAGTGCAAGGTGTCAAAAATACTGTCTTAAAAACCAACATAGCATCTATCTTTCAGACTGACAAAGCTCAAAGCTCACATCCACTTTATGCCAGAGTTGGAGTAAATCAAACAGGGACTTATCACACTGCTGCTGGTGGGTAGGCCTGAAACTGGCACACACTTACAGAAGGACAGTTTGGAAATGTGAATTAAAACCACCAGGGTTAATTTTCAGGAAAAAAAAATTAGGTTGCACACAAAGACATGCCACTAGGAAAGGTATCATAACATTTTATGTTGAATCATTAGAGCTTTTCAATGATATTTCTGGTGTTCTTTGTTCCAGGCATATCATCAGGTTGTACTTCACCCTCCACTGAATTCAGGATGTGATTTGCTTTTGTCTATGTAAGAAAGGCTTCAGGGATATGTGTCACTCCCAAGCAGAGTTCCTTAGGGACTGGTACACAGCTCTCTACCTTCTCCTTTCTTTGTTCCTGATGGAGGAAGCTCCATAGATCTGTGTCCTTGAATAAGGTGGACATTGACCAAAGTTCTCCTTCACCTCAGATGGACATGGGAAGTAAGTCTTCCCAACCTAAGTCCTGCCGACATTTGGGTCCAGGGAATTCTTTGCTGGGGTTGTCCTGGATGATGTAGTGAGTTTAGCTGCATCTCAGGACTCCACCCTCGTTCTTAGGTACTAGTTACGACCTCCTCCCAGTTGTGACCATCCAAAATATTTCCAGGCATTGCCAAATGTTCCCATGTCCCCAGTGTGGAAGTGGAGACAGAGCAGCATCGACCCTGTTTGAGTACCACTGATGATGAACAAGAAACAGTCTTTGCTTTTTAGAGCCGCTAAGATTCTGAGGGGTATGTATGTATATGGCTTTTTTTTTTTTTTACTGCAATGGTTATCTTTTATTGTAGCAAAAAACAGCACATATAACATTTAACAAAAAGAGACTGCTTCAAATTATGAGTGCTTTTACTTTCTTCCTTTGGTTTCTCTGTTTCTAATTTTTTTTTTGCAATGAAATGTAGTTTGTTCTTTCATAAAAAGAAAAAAACTAGAAAATTAATTCTAATTTAAAAAACCTGTAGTGGCTCAATTATCTATGCTATATACAGGATTTGCAAGGGCTACACAGAATTTCTAAGAATAACGAAACACTGGCATGTAATATCTTTCTGTAACTTTCTACTGTGCTTTACTTTACATGTATTCCTATTCTCCCTTTGCTGCTGGGGAATCACAACATAGAAAGGCAGGTAACAGAGGTGGAAGGGAAATTAGAGCTAAGGAGAAGTTAAGGGACATGATCAAGGTTACTTGGTTAATGTGCGGCAGGGCTTAGATTCTGGACTTTCTTATGCCACCTTCCCTCTATATTTCTGTAACAAGCCAGTTTCAAAAAGTCAACTGGGACAAGCTCTGATTCTTGGGAAATTTAAGCAAGTAAGAAAGGATTCTCCTCTGTATTTAATATCCTTGGACAAGGATACTAAACCTTGTAGGCTCTTGGTCAGAGCATAGTACTCAATAAAATTTAAACAACCATTTCATGCAATACAGCCAATAGAACTTCACATCCCCCACCCCTCCCCTCCTCTCTGTCTTTCTCTTCTTTCAGCTCAGATGAGTCACCTTGGCTAGACGGCCAATCCCCGTAGAGCTTATGTTCCTTGATAGGATATACCCATAGAAATGAGAAATTCTATAATGGTTTGAGATGTGAGTTAGTCATCTATCCCTGCGAAGAGCTAAGCACCATCTCCTTGAGGAAATGTAGCTCGTCAAATGGACATGAATACATGTAATGACAGTGAGTAGAAGTGAGACTGCGTAGGGAGGCTTTTTCTTTCTTTCTTCCTCTTTTTAAACAGCACCCCTGTATTGTACCTGTCTTGCGCATTTGTAAGCATCTGCATGGGGCCTTGCTTACCTGACCCTCACAACACTGAACTCCCGCACTGGCAGCTGGACGGAAACCTCAGCGCTCATCACCAGCCCATGCCTATTCATTTTTCTTCCCTTGAAATGTGTGATGGGGCTGTCCCTGGAGTGTAGCTATTTAGAGAGGACGATCACTAGAACAATCACAGGCAAGGCAGGAGATGGACAGTGCAGAGTGGCCACAAAAGAAGAAAAGACATTGTCATTGAGGATTTGAGTTCTGAATGTCAGGACTGCAGGGAAACCGGGTAGAGTGTGTCCCTGCCTGCTGTCGGTGATCTCTCGGTGACAGTGAAGTACTGACTTGACTTGCCAACAATCACACTTTTCCATGACACTAGCTGCCCAGAGCATGCAAGGGAAGAGGGGCTAACAGTGCTTGGAACAATGTGCACAAGTATTTCTTTAGCAAAGCTCCTTGCTTCCAACTGGCTGAGAGGAAAGTTGTGCTCAGTTGTGCCCAGAGACATGTTCATACTTACTCAAATAATGCCAATACGCAGATTTCACTACTGTAAATCTGTCATTAGGCTATAGTAGAATCAGTAGAGCCTGAAGGTCAAGGAGATCACCTAACAGTGTTCATAGCTGCCTAGAGCAGCACGCTGCCGCCTGGCCAGAAGTTACAGAAATGCCCAGGGACTCATTTCAGCTGAACAACTCTCTTTCTCTTGGTGAGCATCTCTAAAGAGCAGATGTGATTTCTGTGTTAGGAGATCTGCTTGGTCAGGGGCTATGTTAACTCATCTCTAGATAATCAGTATCCAAGCCAATAAATATTTTTCTGGACGGATGGATGGAGGACTTATTGATTACCACATTACATATTGGTCCCTATAGCATGGGCTGTGTATGGTAATAAAAACCTACATGGCCCTCTCTCTGCTCAAAAAAGAAATAGTCCTTTTAGTCCTTATATTGATCATTTTAGGCTGTAAAGATGGGATTGCTAATAAGTTTCATCTTGAGAGCCAACACTGGTCGATTGGTAGTGGCTGCCTTGAGAGTTATGTCTGAGATATGTGTGCACTGGGCTCAGTAAGGAAAAGTGCTGCCATTGATTAGCCATGTCTGCCATGAGCTGAAGACCAGGAAATGGTGGCCTGACTACTTTGCATTTGCCAATGGGTTTTAAAGCTTTAAATTCTTCCAATTGAATTTTCTATATGAATACCTTTCCAACACATTTCAAAGTCAGCTTTGACTGGAGATGTGTGCGTTTGCCCACCATTGGTGTTTTTTGCTAATGTACTTTGTAGTCTTGCTGGATTTGAGGGCAAATGAGACAGGAAAACTCTTGGTTTCTCTCAGGATATTCAATTCTTATTGGAAAAGAAAATCAAGCTTGGTAGGTATTATTCACCCCAAGTGGTACGTATAACAAAACTTCTATCCGGACAAATGAAAGGAAGGATGAGAGGGAAAATGGTGAGATCCACAACATAATTCAACCTCTTCATTCCCAACACTGGGAGGAATCTCACTTTCATGGTGGCACGGGGTTCCCAAGGAACTCAGTACAGGGAGGCCATAGAGAAATAGCTGCTGAATTTTGGCTCACATCACTCTTTTCATAGACAGCAAGATGTCACCTTTTGAACAAATTAACCTAATAACCAGAATGCCTGAACAAAAGATATCCAATGACTAACCTCTAGGTCTAGCAAAGCTTCATCAGGTAGTAATATCTTTTTTTGGACATAAAATTCATATGATATAATTTTCATAATTTTACAATATAGTGATTTTAGAATATTCACTGCATTGTGCCAACTATCACAGCCATCTAATTTCACAACATTTTTATCACCCTCTTCCCACCCTGAGAAAAAATAAAACCACAGTAGTCACTTCTGATTCCCAATTTTTAGCAATCATTAATCTACTTTTGCTTCTCTGTGGATTTGTCTGTTTCTCTGTTCTGGATAATTCATAGGCAGATTTCACTCCTGTAAACCTGTCATTACGCTAGAGTAGAGTTAGTACAGCCTGAAGGTCAAGGAGATCACCTAACAATGTTCATGACACATATGATACATCCATGGGCTCATGCAACATGTGGCCTTTTGTATCTGGCTACTTTCATGAAGTACAGTGTGTTTTTCAAAGTTCATCCATTTTGCAGCATATAGCGTAATTCATTCTATGTCTGAATAATATTCCATCCTACGGATATATTACATTTTGTTTATTCATTTGTCAGCTAGATTTTTGCATTATTTCCACTTTTTGGCTGTTATGAATAATGCTACAATGATTGGTGTTTATGTTTTTATAAGAAAATAATGTTTTCAATTCTCTTTGGGTATATACCTAAGAGTGGAATTGTTGGGCCATATGGTAATTCTATGTTTAACTTTTTGAAAAATTGTCAAACTCTTTTCCACAGTGGCTGTGTCATTTAACATGCACTCCAGCAATGTACAGGGTCCTAATTTCTCCACATTCTTGCCAACGATGTTTGTTGTTCATCCTTTCATTGTAGACATCCTACTGGGTGTAAAATGGTATACACATATTTTAAAAAACTTGGTTATATCAAACACAGTCATACCTGGGCATGAGATGGTGGAAGTCCCCTTCGTATATAAACACCAAACAGAGCATCCTTCCCGAGGGAGATGTTGAACTTCAAGAACTGGGGCTGACTAATATGAATCTGTGACCTCCAAAACACTCCTGGTGGGACTTCTTGAGTCACCCGCCGACCAACTTCTGCTTCGCCACTGTCTATGCTGCTGTTTTTCAATGACCAGGGCACTAGGAAACAACAATAGATACCAAGTCAGTGACATTTGTATACATTAGTTGTTCTATATTTCTGTTTAAATACATGCCAGGCCCAAGACATTACTTACAAATAAAAACAAAGCGGGAGGGATCACGCTACCAGACCTGAGACTATAATAAATTGATAGTATGGTACTGGCACAAAAACAGAGAGGTAGATGTTTGGAACAGAATAGAGAACAAAGAGATGAACCCAACTACTTACCACTATTTGATCTTCGATAAGCCAATTAAAAACATTCAGTGGGAAAAAGACTCCCTATTTAACAAATGGTGCTGGGAAACCTGGCTGGCGACCTGTAGAAGACTGAAATTGAACCCACACCTTTCACCACTAACGAAGATAGACTCTCACTGGATTAAACATCTTCTGAGTTTCTTAATCTGTGTTTCAGTCCCTCTTTGTGTTATTGATATAAAAATTATGTACTGTTATTATATAATTCCTTAGAAATGGGAAAATATTTAAGTAACTATGGTAATAGGTGTTAGGAAGAAAACATAATAATTCTCCTTTAGTTATGTTTCACTAATAGTTTATAAAGAAAGAATAAAACTCTGACAAAGGTTCTATTTCCTAGTAATCACCTACCTGGCCATACACTTAAACTTGTAACAAAACCATACTAAATGCATTCCTAAGTGTTTGAGCAACTGAGAGCCATTGAATGGGTCATGTCCTACTGGAAAAAAGTTTTATTGAACCTAATAAGTTGAAGAAATATATATAATAGTATGAGGACAGAGAAAGACACTGTCTCTGGAAAAAAGGAACATAAAATACAATAGCTGCAAACACCACAAAGTTTGGCTTAGTAATCACGTAATGAAGACAGAGGTTATGCAGACATAAGTACTGGGAGAATTTTAAGTGTGTATCAATATTGTTCTGGTCTTCAGTATCACCAGCAAGAATGCATATGTATGATCAAATTAAAATGAGTTAAAGAAGATCAAATTACATCTGAGGAAGAGCCATGGACATAGAAGAATCTGGAAAAGAAAATTGACATTCTTGAAAAAGATTAAATTATGTGTGCTTAACTCCTGATCACCATGGGAACAGCCTGACATTATATTCATATTATAATGAGAAAATCTGCAGGTTGATGAGGTTAACAGTAAATAGGATTGTAGCTAATACTTTAGTTCCCATTTGGAGGAGAGGGAGCTTTGAGGAATAGGTGGAGTGAAATCATAAGAAGATGGTTGAGATTGTAAGCAAAAGGTAAAGTAGGAAATCTGCATTCTTAGCAACTTAAGTTCACTAATAACTTCCTTTCACTAATCTGGTGAATATCTAACTTAATTAAATGTAATATTTATCACAAGTGCTCAAACTTTCTATCCAGCAGGCATTGATATTATAGTGTCCATATCAACTCTATCCTTGAGATATGTCCTGTACAGACTTTTATCTACATTAATCATCATCATTAGGTTACATCATCGTTATCTTTGACCTGGACAATTACAGGAATTATAAGTGGTCCCTCTTTTTATATGCCAATGAACTCCTACGTTCTTTTCTCTCTCTAGTTCATAGAAAGCCCTGTTCAATTATGGTATGCCATTTCTTTATTCAAAATTCTTCCACTGAAAGAATTTCTTCATATTGGATATAAAATTTAAAATCTGTACCATAGCTTAACAGTTTCTACATGATTCTACATCTTATAACCTGCCTGAAGTTACTCCACATATATTCAATCACAACTCACTATACTCAAGCCTCACTAGCCTAATGTGGCCTTCCTAAGACACACCAATGATGCTGTCACCTTAAAGTCTATGCACTGCCTGTTAGCCTTTCTTATAATTTCATCAGATACCCACATAACTTACATTTCAATTTTATTAGTGTCTCTGCTTAAGCTTATCAAAAAGACCAGGTATGGCCTTTAGCTCACCTCTAACACTCTCTATTGTATCCTATGGGGATTGAAAGCTCATGTAGCAATTCTGTCCAGATTATAATCAAATATCCCAGGATAACAAGACAGGGTCTCCACAACAACTAGCTAGTGTTTTCTGCCCCACAACACCAAACAGAAGAAGTATGCTTTCTTTTTGTTTATTGTCCAGGCAAGATATTGCGCTACACACACACACACACACACACACACACATACTTTTTTCATTTCAGAGCACCACCTGGTGTCCAGACAATATATTATGTGTGCGTGTATATATGTATAATTATTTTTTAATTTTATTTTTTCCTTTTATTCTTTGCTTTTTTTAATATCAAAGTTTCTGTCTTTGTTATGGGTTTTTATTCTTTTTATTTTTCTTCTTTTCTATCCTATTCTTTTGTGACAATATTTTTTAACTTCTCTCATCTTTCCTTCATAAATCTCTCAAATAACAACCAAGTTATCCACCATTTTTTCCTTTGGTCTTTTTTGTTCTATTTTGTTATGTATTTTACTTATATTTTTAAATTTTTTTCTTTGCTCTTAGTCTTTGATAGACTAAGCAAAGAAATGGCATTGGCCTGACTCACAGAGGCCTTGAACCACTGGACTAGGACCTCCCTCTAGCTTTGGTCACCTGAACAATGGTATTAGTAGGTCTCTGCCATCAAACATGGCTATCTTTTTCTATTTTAGAGGAGATGGGGTCTTGTTCTTGCTTAGACTGGTAAGGAAGACCTGACCTCAGGAGACTCACCCCTCGTGGCCCCCTGGAGTACTGGAATTGTGGGTGTTGGTCATTACATCCTATCTAACATCATTATTATTCATATTTTTCTCCATCTGTCTTTCTTCTCTCATTTTTTTCTTTCTTTTTCCTTCTTGTCTCCCTTGTCACTCTCTACTTTTCTCTTCCTTTTGTCCCTGTGCCAAAAGACTACTCCACAACCCAAGAATAGAGACAAGGAAATTTAAGGAGAAGGGAGAAGCAAAAGGAGAAAGGAAGGGAAGGAAATGAATAAGTAGAAAACAGACATGAGGAAGAAGCAACAAAATAATTCTGGGCAACATTAAAAATAAGAACAGATCAACCTCCTTTCCCCTACAGGATCCGAAGGCAGCTACTACAGAGGAAAAGAAAGAAAGCTGCCTATAAAGAAATCATGTAGATGACAGAAAGGGAATTTAGTATATGGATAGCAGAAATAATGAAGGAAATTAAAGGGAAAGTGGAAAACACTAAAATAAAATCCAAAAATTTACTCAAGAAAGAATGAAAGACATAATGAAATTAGAAAGTATATATCAAAGCTTAAGGAATTGAAGGAGTCATTCAGGAACATAAAGATATAGTAGAAAGTGTCAGTAACAGATTAAACCATGGAGAAAAAAAGAATCTTAGAGCTAGAGGATAAGGCACTTGAGCTAACTCAGGCATTTACAAAGGCAGAAAAGAAGAGACTAAAAGCAGAGCAATCACTTGGAGCATTATGGGACTTCATGAAGCATACAACATATGAATTGTAGAGTTTTTATTTACTCCTAAAGGAGAAGAAGAGCCACCCAGAGGTATGGAACCCCTACTGGAGGATATCATAACTGAAAATTTCCCAAGCATCATTGAAGACTTTGACTCATTCCTTTTAGATGGATATCAAATCCTGGTTTGTCTCAATGCAAATAGGGTATCTCCAAGACACAATGTACTGAACCTGGCCAAGGTGAAAATGAAAGAGAAGCAGCCAGGAGTAAGCACTAATTGTCCTACAGTGGCAGATCCATCAGAGTGAGAGTGGATATTGCAGCTGAAACTTTACGATCCCAAAGAAATTGGGCTACTACTTTAAGCTTACTCAAACAAAACAATTTCCAACATAAGATCCTGTATCCTGACAAATTAAGCTATATATTCAATGAAGATATCAAATATTTTACTATAAGAAAACACTGAAGAAATTTTCCACTTCAAAATCAGCTCTGCAGGAAGTGCTCAGACCCATACTACATTCAGAGCATCACAAATGGATACTAGCAAAGGAAAGACACCCAGAAATGAAAGGTCAAAACCTAGCTTTCACAATAGCCCAAGTGATAAAACTAGGAATCAGACCCTGCAAAGTAAGACAAGCAGAACTCCAACAAATTTATCAATCGTCTCAATAAATTTAAGTGACTTCATTTCCCCACTGAAGAGGAATACGCTGACTCATTGGGTAAAAAAGTACAAGACAATTGTATACTCTCTACAGGAAATATATCTAACTTCTAAGGACAAAACCAGACTCAGGGTGAGGGCTGGGAAACAATATTTTAGGCAAATAGAAACCAGTAAAAAGGAGGGGTTGTGATTTTACTTGTAGATCTAGTTGATTTAAAGCAATGAAAGTAAAGAAAGAAAAATATTGACACTATATACTATTCAAGAGCATAATGTAACAAAAAAACATTTCTATTCTAAGTACATGTAAGTACATATGCACACAACTTAAATGCTCCCAGATTTATACAACAATCCCTAATTCAGTTGTACAATATGATATCCTATAACGCCAGAATAGCTGGGGAATTCAATACCCTAGTGACAGAACTCGACAGATCTCCTAAACAGAAAGTATGAAAAGGAATGAAAGACTTAAAGTACTACTCTAGAACAATTAGGCTTAGTAGACAGAACATAACACCCCAAAACATTTGGTTGTATCTTCTCACCGGCTCATGGATCATATATCAAACCTAACCACCTCCTAGGACATAAAGAAAACCTTAACAAAATTAAAAGAATGGAAATTATACCTTGTATCATTTAAGACCACAAAGGAAAAAAAGGTAAAAATCAACTCCAACAAAAATCTGCATCACTGCATAAAGTCATGGAAACTAAATAACCTTATGCTGAACAAGTGGGTCAAGGAGTAGGTAAAGAAGGAAATCATTTGATTCCTTGAACATAATGACAAGGAAGTCACAAGCTATCAAAACCTGTGGGATGTTGCAAAAACAGTCCTAAGAGGGAAATTTATCACATTAGATACCCACATCCAAAAACCCAGAAAATACACACATACACAACCTAATGAACCACCTCAAGGAACCAGGATAAAAGAGGAATCCAATCCCAAACTTAGCAGAGGAAAGGAAATAACATAAATTAAATCAGAGATAAATGAAATTGAAAACAAAAGAATCATTCAGAAAATTAAGAAAACAGAAATGTGGTTCGTTGAAAAGATAAACAAAATTGACACACCTTTGGCCAGATTAAAAACAGAAAAGTAAGATCTTATATAAACTCCATCAGAAGCAAAAAAGGGAAATAACAAAAATACCACAGAGCTGGGCAGAGTGACTAATGCTTGTAATCCTAGAACTTTGGGAGGCCGAGGCAGGTGGATTGCTTGAGCTCAGGTGTTCAAGACCAGCCTGAGCAAAAGTAAGACCCTTTCTCTACTAAAAATAGAAGAACTGAGGCAAGAGGATGGCTTGAGCCCAAGAGTTGGAGGTTGCTGTGAGCTATGACGTTACAGCACTCTGCCTAGGGAGACTCTGTCTCAAACAAACAAACAAAAAAGTTAAAAAATACTATAGAGATACAAGAAATCTCTATTCACTACAAAGAACTCTATGATCAGACATGCGGAGGAAATAGACCAATACCTGAAATCACACAACCTCCTTAGACTTAAACAGACAGAAACAGATCTCTTTAATGGACCAGTATGTAGCACCAAAACTGAAGTAAAAACAAAAAAGTTTTCAAGAACAACAACAATAACAACAAAAAAGCCATGGACCAGGCAGATTCACACCAGAATTCTATTAAACCTTCAAAGATGAGCTTGTAGTTATACTGCAGTATCAATTCTAAAACATTGAGAAGGAAGGGACCTTCCCTAACACCCTCTATGAAGCCAACATAATGCTGATACCAAAACCAGGAAAGGAATCAATGAAAAAGGAAAGCTATAGAACAATCTCACTAATGAATGTTGAAGCAAAAATACGCAATAAAATCCTACCAAACAGATTATAGGTACATATTACAAAATATGTAAATCCTGATCAAGTAAGCTTTATACCAAGGATATAAGATTGGTTTAAAACACAGAAATTCATAAAGGTAATTCACCACATAAACAGAAGCAAAAACAAAGACTATATAATCTTCTCATTACAACCAGAAAAAGCACTGGACAAAATTTAGTATCCTTTTCTGATAAGAACTCTTAAGAAATTAGGTATAGATGGGAAATTTCTTAAACTTATAGAAGCCGTCTATGACAAATCCACAGCTAATATCATACTGAATGGAGTAAAATTGAAAGCTTTTCCACTTAGAACTAGAAAATGTGCAAGAATGTTCACTATCACCACTATTATTAAACATAGTTCTGGAAGTTCTAGCCAATGCAATCAGGCAAGAGAAGAATATAAAGGGCATCCAAGTAGGGACAGGAGGTCAAACTCCCACTCTTAGTTGATGATGTGATCTTATACTTAGAAAACTCCAGAGACTTGACCACAAGACTCCTGGAAGTGATCAAGAAATACAGTAATGTCTAGGTGTATAGAATCAATGTCCACAAACCTATAACCTTTGTGTATGCCAATAATAGCCAAGTTGAGAAGCTAATCAAAGATTCAGTTCCCCTCACAGTAGCTTCAAAAAATAAAATACCTCAGAATATACCCCAAAAAAGAGATGAAGGACCTCTACAAAGAGAATTATGAAATTCTAAGAAAGCAAATAGCAGAAGTCACTTATAAATGGAAGAATATTCCATATTCTATCCTTATAATAAGCAACATTTTAAAAATGTCTTTACTACTCAAAGTAATCTATAGATTCAATGCGATCCCTATTGAAACACCAATATCACACTTTGAGAACTGGCAAAAAATAATTCTTCATTTTGTACAGAACCAAGGAAACCCTGTATACTGAGACAATTTTTAGTAATAAAAACAAAGCCAGAGACATCACTCTATCAGACTTTAGATTATTTTACAAGTCCTCATTAATCAAAACAGCATGGCATTGACACAAAAATAGAGACATAGACATATGGAACTGAATATAAAACCAAGAGATGAAATGAGTCTCTTATAGTCATCTGATTGTTGATAAACCAACAACAGCATTATGCTAAGGAAAAGAACCCCTATTCAGTAAATGGCTCTGGGTGAACTGGATAACCACATGTAAAAGACTGAAAATGGACCTGCACTTAAAAAATTGACTCAAGATGGATAAAGATTTAAATCTAAGCCATAAAATGATAAAAATCCTAGAAGAACACATGAAAAAAAAAAACTCTTGAACATGTTGGTCTGGGGAAAGATATTATGAAGAAGCCTTCAGTGGTAGTTGCTACCAAATAAATAAATAAATAAATAAGTAAATAAATGGGATTTAATTAACCTGAAAAGCTTTTGCACAATTAAGGAGACAGCAATTAAAGCAAATAGACAACCTTCAGAATGGGTAAAGATATTTGCATGTTACTAACCTGACAAAGGCTTGATATCTATGATCTATAAAGAACTCAAATTAATCAAGAACAAAAGAACAAACAATCCCATCTATCACTGGGCAAGAGACATGAACAGAACCTTTTCCAAAGAATATAGAAGAATTGCTAAGAAACCTATGAAAAAATGCTCATTGTCCCTAATCATCAGAAAAATACAAATCAAAACCACCCTGAGGTCTCACTTCACCCCAGTGAAAATATCCCGCATCACAAAGTCCCAAAGTTGGAGATACTGTCATGGGTGTGGAGAGAGAGGGACACTTTTACACTATTGGTGGGAATGCAAACTAATACAGCCTCTTTTGAAAGAAATATGGAGAATCCTCAAAGAACTCAAATTACACCTCCTATCTGACCTCACAATCCCACTAGTAGGCATCTACCTAGAAGGAAAAAAATCATTTTGTCACAAAGACATTTACAGTAGAATGTTTATAGCAGCTCAATTTACAATCACTAAGATGTGGAAATGACCTAAATGCCCATCAACTCAGGCATGGTTTAATAAACTGTGGTATATGCATACCATGGAATACTATTCAGGTATAAGAAAAGGTGTTAACTTTACATCTTTTTTATTAACCTGGAGAGAGTTAAAACACATTCTTCTTAGTATAGCATCACCAGGATGGAAAAGCAAATATCAATGTACTCAATTTTATTGTGAAGCCAGTGGATGATCTAATACACACCCACATAAGAGGAAAACTTAATTCTATTCAATTTTGTGGGAGTGGGAACAAGGAGTGGATGCTTGCTCCCACTTAAAGAGCACAAGGTAGGGATAGATAGCACACTTTTTAGGTGCAGGACACAACTACTAGAGGAACTCTATCTGACAAATTCTAGTATTGTGACCTGGTATGTACCCCTACAATAACCTGAAATAAAAAGGGAGATACACTGTAAGAAAATAATAGTGGAAAATACTAACAACCTATTCTCACCATTAGATTATCTAGACTGAAATTCGACAAGCAAACATTGTATTTAAACTTTATTCCAAAAGGACATAACAGGCAATTATAGAACATGTTATCCAACAATGACTGCATTAGACATATACATTCTTGTCATCAGCACATGGCATGTTTCCAGGATACACCATATGTTAGGCCTCGAAGTCTCAATAAATCTAAAAAAAAAAAAAAAAACTAGATACAATGGAATCAAGTATCTTCTCAGACCACAATAGAATAAAAGTAGAAATTAATATTAACAGGAAGAAGTTTGGAAACTATAAAAATACATGAACACTAAATAGCTGGCTTCTAACTGACCATTAGGTCAGAGTGAAATGAAGATGAAAATGAAAACACAGTCTTGAAACAAATGGAAATAGAAATAATACATATGAAAACTTGTGAGATAAAGTAAAATAGTACTAAGAGGGAATGTTACAACAATAAACACCTACATAAAAAATTAGAAAGATTTCAAATCAATAAATAATCTAATTATATACCTCAAGGAACTATAAAGTCAAAAATAAATCAAACCCCAAATTAGAAGAAATAAAGAAATTACAAAGATTAGAGCTGAATGAAATGAAATAGAGACAAAAAATCAATACAAAAGATCAAAGAAAACAAAATCTGGTTCTTTAAAAATATAAACAAAATTGATAAATTAGAAGCTAAACTAAGGAAGAAAAGAAGACAGAAGTTTCAAATACAATGAAAAATGAGAAAGGAGAGATTACAGTTGATAACAAGGCAGAAGATCCTCAAAGACTATTGTGAATTATACACACATAAGCTAGAACACCTAGAGGAAATGGATAAATGCCTGGAAACATACAATCTACCAGGATTGACTCTAGAAACAGAAAAGAAACAGAAAATCTGAACAGATCAATCTTGATTAGGAAGAATGAATCAGTAATAAACTCAGAATAAGACGAATTCACTGCTGAATTCTACCAAATGCATAAAGAAAAAATACCAGTCTCCCTGAAACTACTCAAAACATGACAGAAGAGGGACTTTACTCCAACTCACTCTAAAAGGTCAGCATTATCTTGATACCAAAACTAGGTAAGGACACAAAAAACAGCACAGAATAAAAAGAAGGAAAACTAATGGCCAATATCCATGATGAACATAAAAGCAAATAATCCTTAACAAATTTTTAGCAAATCAAATTCAATAGCACATTAAAAAGCTAATACACCATGATCAAGAGATTTATATAAGAGATGCAAGGATGCTTTAACACATACAAATCAAAAACTATGATATGGCACATCCATGGAATGAAATACAAAAAGAATATTATCACTTCAACAGATGTAGAAAAAGCATTTGAGAAAATTAAATGCCATTTTCTTAACAAAAAAAAAAAAAACAACTCTCAATAAAGCAGGCCTGGAAAGAACATACCTCTAATTAATAAAGGCCCTATGCAACAAAATCACAAATAACATGATACCGAATGAGGAAATGTAAAAGCTTTTCTTCTAAAAACTGGAACAAGACAAGGATGCCCAATTTCACTACTCTTATTTAACATATTTCTGGAAGTCCCATTGACAGTAATCAGGCAGCGAAATAAATAAAAGATCAAATTACAAAAGAGGAAATCAAATTGTCCCTTTTTGCAGCTTGCACACACAAACACAAAAACATACACACACTGGAAGACTCCACTAAAAATTTCTTATAGCTGATAAGCAAATTCCATAAAGTTGCAGGATATAAAATCTACAATAAATATTAAAAAATCGGTAGTGTTTCTACACTGTAATAATAAAACAGAAAGAACGAAATCAAAAAGGCAATCTCATTTAGCATAGGTACAAATAAAATACCTAGGAATAAATTTAATCAAGGAGGGAAAAAAACATCTTCACAAGGAAAAATATGAAACATTGATGAAAGGAATTAAAGAGGACCCAAACAAATGGAAACATATCCCATGCTCAGAGATTGGAAGCGTTAACATTGTTTTAATGATCATAATGCCCCCAAAGTTATGCAGATCCAATGCAACCATTACCAAAATAAAATAGCAGTTTTTAACAGAAATAAAATTCTAAAATTCATATAGAACCAAAAGAGACCAAACCCAAATAATTATAGAAATCATGAGCAAAAAGAACAAAGATGGAGGCATCATACCCACTGAGTTAAAAATAGATTACAAGGCTCTAGTAACCAAGTAACATAGTATTGGCATAAAAATAGACACACAGACAAATGCACCAGAATGGAGAATCCAGAAATAGTTCCCCATATTTAGAGCAAATTTACTTTTGACAAAGGAGCCAAGAACATACACTGAAGAAAAGACAACCTCTTCAAAAAATGGTACTGGGAAAATTAGATATCCACATGCTGAAGAAACTGTACTAGAAACTGTACTAGACCCTTATCTTATCACCATATATAATCATTAATTCAAGATGGACTACGGATTTAAACAAATGATCTGAAACTATAAAACTATTAGAAGAAATCACAGTAGGAACTCTTGAAGACAGTGGTCTATACAATTATTTTATGGCTAAGACCTCAAAAAAACAGTCAACTAAAACAGAGACATACATATAGTACTGTATTAAACTACAAAACTACTGCATAGTAAAGGAAACAATGGAGTGAAGAGACAACCCACAGAACCAGAGAAAATATTTGCAGATTATTCATTCAACAAGGAATTGGTATGCAAGATATCCTAAGAACTTCAATAAACAATAAAAAAATTCAATATTGGACAGAGTACATGAATAGCCACTTCTCAAAAGAAGACATACGAATGGCCAACACACATATGACAAAATGCTTAACATCACCAATCTTGGAGGAAATGCAAATCAAAACCACAGTGAGCTATCATTTTATCTGAATTAGAAAAGCTATTGCTAAAAAGACAAAAAATATAATAGATACTGGCAAGGATATGAAGAAGAGGGAACTGTTGCTGAGAATGCAAATTAATACAACCATTGTGTAAAACAGTACAGGGATTTAAAATATATAATCTAGTAATCCCAATACTGAATATTTATCCAAAGGAAAATAATTTAATATATCAAAATGAGCCTGCACTCACATATTTATAAGAGCCAATATATCTAATCAACCCAAGTGTTCATCAATGGATGAATGGATAAAGAAAATAGCATACATGTACACAAGGAACTACTATTCAGCTATAAAAAAGAATGAAATCATTTTATTTGCAGCAACATGGATAAAAGTGAAGATAATTATATTAAGTAAAATAACCCAGGTGCAAAATAACCAGAAATCACATTCCCATTCATACGTAGGGGCTAAAATACTTGCTATCATGGAAAGTGAGAATATTCCCATGCCAGAGTAGGAAAGGGTATAAGGGTGAGAAAGGGAAATGAAACGAAGCTTGTTAGCGCAAACACATATACAGTTAGAAGAAATAAGTTCTAATATTCAATAGCAGAGTAGGGTGACTACAGTCGGCAACAATATGTTGTGTATTTTTGAAGTAGCTAAAAGACTCGAAATGTTCCCAACACATGGAAATGATAAATGCTCAAGGGGATTAATATTTCAAATACACTGACTTAATTATTACATATATATATTATATATATATATATATTTTTTTTTTGAGACAGAGTCTCACTTTGTCACTCTTGGCAGAGTGCTGTGGCGTCACAGCTCACAGCAATCTCCAACTCTTGGACTTAAGCAATTCTCTTGCCTCAGCCTCCCGAGTAGCTGGGACAACAGGCACCTGCCACAATGCCTGGCTGTTTTCTGTTGCAATTCTCATTGCTGTTTTAGCTGGCCAGGGTCAGGTTTGAACCCACCACCCTCGGTATATGGGGCTGGCACCCTATCCACTGAGCCACAGGTGCCACCCTAATCCTTACATATCCTATGAATGTAAAAAAAAGGAATACTGACATGTACTGCATAAATAGGGGAAAAATTGTGTCAATAAAAGAAAAAAGTGTAAATAAAATAATCCTTGGCATTGTTTTTCTTAGGGACAGGTAAACCTATTATTCTCTATTCATGAAAGGGAAATAAGTGAACTAAAGGATAATCCTTTGGAAATGTCATAAGACTAATTTTTTTTCCCACATCACCTTATAAAATTAACAAGGTGATTATCTATTTTACATTGATGTCCTTTGGCAATGATACACTTTTCATTCAACTGTTCTTATCCAATTCTTTGGTTAATTCTCACTGAGAATCCAGGAGCATGGATTCTATTATTAAAAACATACATATATTTATATATGTCTATTTATACTAATGTATTTCTTTCATCTTAAGATGAGTTTTTAATAGGAATCTACTTTCCCCCTTTTATAGGTTGATTTTTGTCCTCTGAAAGATAATTCAGGTCATAATCTCCATATTTTGTGAAATTGTCTTTATTAGAAATAGGATCTTTACAGATATAATCAAATGAAAATACAGTCATACTAGATTAGGGTGAGTCCTATTCCAATGATTGGTGTGTCTTTATAAGAGGGAAATTTGAACACAGAGACATTCCAAGAGAAAGAGAACACCATGTAACTAATAACACAGTCACAGACTGATGTAGCTGCAATCCAGGAAACACAAAAGATTAAACACCAAGGATGATAAGCAGGCACCAGAAGTTAGAAGAGGCAAGGAATGTTCTATAGGCTTCATAGGGAGTATGACTCTGCCAATACCTTAATTTCTGACTTCTGGTCTCCTGAATGAGAAAGAATAAATTACTATTGTTGAAAGCCACACAATTTGTCGATGTGTTATGCTAACCCTAGAAAAGAAATATACTCAATATCAAGTCTCTCATTAATTCTCTTCTACCACATTCACTGCTACTGCTAGCTTGCATTAGATTATTGCTTGCTGGGTGAACTTATCCTTTCTGGATGACCACTACTACTGCTAATATCAACCAACATCAGATCACTAATAGCCCATGCTTTTAATATTTACAGTTTCCTACTGTGTTAGATGAGGATTTTTTCCCTAAATTCTTCTAGTAATCTAATCTTTTCATAGTTCCCTGTGGTTACCCTAATCAATAGATCAAACAAGGCTATATAGAAAGTTGTAAGAACAAGTACCAATTCACACACAGTACATTTTAAATATATACAGAGCCAATAATCATTTCTCAGAAGGAAACACTATCTCTGTCTACACAACGCTGGAAAAATCAGAGCATCTAAAATATCTTTATTATTGAACTGGATGTGGATAAAAAAATGAATGAAAGGAAAACTAATCTAAGGAGTGTGAATGATATTTAAAAAAAAATAAACAGCTCTCGGGGAGGAGCCAAGATGGCGGTCTGTAGCCAGCTTTCTGCAGACACTCCTGTCCAGAAGGAGAGTTAAAGGACAGAAATTTAGCAAGAAAGCCAACGGTTTGGAGCTGAGTCAAGAGACAAGGTCGAGGAACGCACAT
>CAUYON010194503.1:0-11069 GCA_963573935.1 Arctocebus calabarensis | reverse complement strand
TAAAATATCCAATAAGATAAATAATTTAGGGCCTAACAGAAAGTTATAGAATCTTTTAAAGTCCTTTAGGAAATCATTGCCTATTGCTTGAAAAGTATTCTCTATTTTAAATACATCTATACAATGTCATTCTTTTCTTACCCTGAGATATTTATTAAGAAAGGGTACTCAGGATTCTAGTACATAAAACATCTTTGGGTATATATGTTTTGTAAATAGGAAGTGATATTACTTCTAGCACTATAAGCACCTCAGCCCTCAAATAATAACGACTCTTGGGTAATAAGCAAGTACCTGTACCATGCCTCCAACATATTGAATGTTAAAGGGCAATAAGTTCTCCCTGGCAGTGATTACAGCAATTGAAAGTTATATTTTCATATCTAGTATAGGGGTGAAATCGTCCAATATTTTTCTTTGTAGAAAGTAAGGCGGTTGGTGAAGACTCAAAAAATGAATTATCAGATGCGCTCTCTGTACAGGTAACTGGATCTAAAATGCGTAGAACCTGAGGAAAATAAGACGTAATGTTAGACACATGCAGTATGGACTGTAAAAGCCCATGGTTTCACTGAGGTATAACTACCTATAAAGTTGCATTTCATTAATATGTAGCTGCCATACAACATAATATCTGAGGAATTTAAGAACTTACCTCTTTTCTTAAAGAGCTGTTGAGTTTTATAATGATATCTAATTTAAGGTTACCTGTTTTTAAAAAATGATCAATTTCATTGATGGAAAAGTATAAAAACATAAAAGCAAATAAGGTTATATCAATTCTACCTTGAGTGTTGTCAATTATTTTCCCTTAATCAAAAAGTACTCACTGCCTTCCTTCTTCAACCTTTTGTTCAATTGTGTAGAATCAGGATTCTGTCTTCATTCAAAGTCTTTGAACATTTTTTCTTTGTAACATAAATAGCTTTTCATTTCTCTTTTTCTAATTATAATAACAGCCATGTTCTTGTTTCTTGGGTTCTACAATACCATGCTCTCCCAATTCTTCTTCAGCTCTGATTTTTCCTATTCTTTCTCCTTTAGTGAGGCCCAAGACAGAGGTACTCTTGGGTTGGAAAAAATTCTCCATTTATAGGCATGGGAAACATGTCTGACTCACAGTTCTTGTTTCTCATGGTCTATTTTTTTCAAACATCACATGATGATGATGATGAATATAAAGGCAGTAGGCACTGCAGTTGGAAAGAAATTGTGAAATGAACCAGGACAAGGGATTTCTCTTTCTCTTATATGAGGCTTTTTCAAAATCTTCAGGAATGGTTGGTGACACCTATTTCCCTAAATGTGGGGTCACATTTCCCAGTAACTTATCTGTTCTTTTTGTTAGTACTATACATACCCAAAGAGCTAGCGTTACTTTAAGAGTGTCCTGGCAAAATTTAAGAGACATACTCCAATTTAGGCTCTTTATTTTTCAACAAGACTATTTTTTAATTTAGTTTTTGAGATCCTATTTTTATGGAGTTTAGTTAGGTGTTAGCGAAAAGGTGAAGATGAAGAGCTTAAAATTGCTTATAAATTTAGAAAGGAAATAAGATAAATCCCCAATGCTCTATATATGTTATTACACTATGGGTTTTTATAGAGAGAGAAACAAAATGCTGAAAGAATTCAGTAGAAAGAGAATAAAGACTAGTATGGAAGGACATGGGATTTCAGCCTCCAGATGATGAGGAAGAATTTTAAGCAGGGTGTTTTTCAGAGATTGTCTGTACACAGTGTGCAGGATGGTGGAAAGGATATGTAGTAAAGTAGACATGAGAAAGATATAGAAAGGAAGAATACTGTGATAATCTAGCTAAGAAATGCTGGTAACTTGAAGTAATGGGACCAAAAGGTTGAAGAGAAACTAAGAAGGCTGAGTGCTGTGGCTGTGGCTGACACCCATAATTCCAGCACTTTGGAAGGCTGCAGTGGGAGGATAGCTTGAGGCAAAGAGTTTGAGACCAGCGTGAGCAACACAGTGAGGACCTGTCTCTAGAAGAAATATAAAAATTAGCCAGGAACACACCTGTAGTCCTAGCTACTCAGGAAGATGTGGGAGGAAAATTGCTTGACCCCAGGAGGTTTGTGGTGAGCTCTAATGATACCAATGAACACTAGCCAGGGCAATAGAGCAAGACTCTGTCTTGAGAAAAAAAAAAAAAAAGAGAAACACTAAGAAAGAAGGGCTATCTATTTATTAAATAAGAAAATATGGTAGATAACAGATTGGGAGAAGAAGGGGATCCAGGCCAAGCCTGCTGCTCAACATTGCATAGTGAAACTGAATGGTCACAGGAACCTCAGACAGTAAGCCAGTAATCCAGTAGGATGTAAGGCAGTGGTTCTCAACCTTCCTAGGGCTGTGAACCTTTAATACAGTTCCTCATGTTGTGGTGACCCCCAACCATAAGGAACCACAAGATAAGGAACGGTATTAAAGGGCTGTGGCCTTAGGAAGGTTGAGAAGGTAAGGTTACATAAACCCAAGGAAGAGAGTAATGTCAAGAGAGTGGTCAACTACATCATCTACTGGCAGCAACTGATTAGATAGTGTCACAATTTCCCAACAAAGAGAATTGGAAAAGAGAAAAAAAGTTTTGGACAAGGATGATGAGTTTAGTTTTAGGTACTGATTCATTCAGTAAATAGCTGAGCAAAGGATTATGCCAGACCTTGAGGAAAAATATACAGATACAGTCCCAACACTTAAAGAGTTTACAGAGAGAGACAGAGAATCAAACAATTACAGTTTGATATGATAAGGGGCATTAGCAGTTACGTGTACAAAGTGCAGTGACAGGCTAGAAAGGGACATTTCAGTTTGCCAGGGAGATTTAGGGAAGGCTGATTTGTAATGGTGGTTGGGCAACAAGAGAAGTGCTGAGAGGGTAGTCTGGACAGAACAAAAAATATGTTCAGAAGCAAGAGATACATATGTACAGAATAAAAAGTGGTTAAAACTGCTGGAATGTAAGGTGCAAGGGAGTAGAAACACTTGAGAAATGGCCTTGAGAGGGGAATGAGAAGAGGTTATGAAAGTCTTCCGTACAATGTGAAAAATTTCAGATTCAATTATGAGGGAGACTGGGAGCTGTATGGTGATTGTAATGGCATATTTGAAATAACTTTTTAGCAGTAAAGGATGGCCTGGAGACAGGTAAGAAGCAAGGCAGGGTTATCACTGAGAGGACTATGACAGTAGTTTTAGGTCAGAGGTCACATGTTTGTACTTGGGAGAGGGAATAAATTGGAAGCAACTGGTAAGATTTATAAAACCAAAATGATTAGGTGGATGAAGGAAATAATAGTAAAAATGATATCTACCATTTATTGAGAAATTATACTGAAAACTGCTATAGGCTTTATCTGCATTATTCTATGGACTATTAAAAACACCATATAGCAGGTAGAGTTCATTAATATATGGAGTACAAGAAAAGTAGGTTATTTTTCTTTCTTTTTTTGGTGGGTGGATACAAATGCAAAATCAAGGAGAAAAGAGGTTGTTCTGTTTTTAGCCACTTTTGGAACAAATAGATGGATTTGACCAACTGGATATAAATCTCTTGAACTCAGAAAAAATGTCTCGGTAGAGAAGTCACAAGCATAAAACTGTGGAGAACAGAATAATCCACAGAGAAGATGGAAAGTATATTATGTGAGGAAAGCTCAAGAGTGGTCACAAAAGAGGACGGGAAACAGATCCCTTTGAAACATGAACATTTAAAAAAAAAAAAGGCTATGAAAAAGAGCTCAGAGAGGGAGCTTGCGGACCAAGAAACAGTAATTTCACAGAGATCAAGGGAGTTTAAAGGAAAGAATGATCTCAATAAAGCAGCAGTGGAGCAGGAATTCTTCTACAGGTTTAAGTGACGGTAGGAGTTGAGGAATGAATGGTATGTAAGTATGAACAAGAATGCACTAGTTGTCATAAGGTGGATGTGACTGGAAGGTGATAAGACTATATCCAGAGAACTTATGACAGAGGAAGATTTTTCCTTTTTATAACAGATGAATGATACTTGGATATGTTCTTAAGCCAAAAGGAAAGAGCCAATAGAGAGATGAAGTAACTGTTGGAGGGAAGCCTGAGTTGGGGTGGGGTGAACTTTGCACTGGAAAAGAAGAAAGATACGTTTTCCTCTGAAAGAAATGCATGTAAGACTGTTTATGATACAGGTAGGCTCCTAGATATCAAGTGGGACCTTCAGCAATTTTCTTCCTACAACCAACATACAACTGCCTCTTTTTCTTTTCCTTTTCTATTAGGAGCCAAATGCCATGAGTTGAAAGTAAAGTAACAGTTTCATGAATACTGAAACAAAGAAGGCAAACAGTTTAATTCACACTAGAGTGGGGTTTTCAGGGTACTCGAGGAGGGGGATAAGGGAGTAAGGCCTTTAAAAATGGAGCCCAGGAAGGCTAGGACTGGAAGACAAACTAGGAGAGTGAGCAGCTGAGACAAAAAAAAAAAAAAAAATATATATATATATATATAGGCATCAAGGAAATACAAATAATGATGAAATCAAAGAATAAGGGAATCAGAATCAAAGAACCAGAGCTGTAAAGAAAAGCTGAGATTACATATCACAGAGAGAGATTCTGAATTAAAAATGTTATAGTAGAAGAGTTCTAGTGAATGACAAAGCCCAAGAAGGGGACGTGAAGTTTTTTTTTTTTGGTAGAGACAGAATTTCACTTTATTGCCCTCGGTAGAGTGCCATGGCATCACACAGGTCACAGCAACCTCCAACTCCTGGGCTTAGGTGATTCTCTTGCCTTAGCCTCCAGAGTAGCTGGGACCATAGGCGCCTGCCACAACGCTAGGGCTGGGTTTGAACCCACCACCCTTGATATATGGGGTCGGTGCCCAACTTCCTGAGCCACAAGCGACGCCCAGGGACATGAAGTTTTAATGAAGGTAAATATGGTTGCTGTCAGAGTCATGAGACCACAGTATTTGATAGGTCATCTGCATGGACACTGAATTCATCCAGGATTGTAGGTCTATGCTATTTGATTCTGTAGTATTTGGCACAATCTTATCTGAATGTGAAAATTAAATAATTTCTTAGATCAGAAGTAATCTAATCTACTGATGGTTCCTAAATTAAAAATTCTATACAGTGCTTTTTAAATCATAATGAACTCAAGATAATGATTTAGTAGCTAAAAAATAGAATCTCTTTCAAAATAATTCTATTTTTTCTTTTTAAAAATAGAGCAATAATAGTGGAGAAAATTAAAGTGGATGAGCAAAACAGCTTTCATTTTCTCTAACATCACCAGCTTATGAGCCTGAGAATCAGGTTTGAATCCCATATTCCGTAACTCTTAATGCCAAGCACCTTCCATTGTAACTTGTCACTTTTTACCGAGGAGAGACAGTTTTGGAAGTGTCACAGACTATAAAAGAGAAAATATTTTACCGTTTCAGCCATTTTCTCAGCAGGGGTGCTGCAGAATTCAACTGTTGATGGAATCTTTTTTTGACTGCTAATGCCAACATTTCCCAGAAGATGAGAATTTACTGCTTTTGCCAACTTGTGATTTGTTAATGCTAGTTCTGCTGTGCTGTGGGGTTGTGCTCTAGGGGAGTAAGTTTGCTGTCTTCCCCACTGCAAGGAGACTAAGAGCTCCTCCAGTAACCTGCATGGAACACACACGAATACTGAACGTTAGGAAGAGGACAAAATATACACTCAGTAATAGGAAATAAATGAGAAACACATTTCTGAAATCATATAATATCTTTCCTCTGTATCTTTCTCTCTCAGAATTCAATAAATTAGTCTGGTCAAATGAGTTAGACACAGTCACTCTACTAAACTGTTTCATGAAAATCATTCAAGAAATAGTACTTTTGGGCGGCACCTGTGGCTCAAAGGAGTAGGGCGCCGGCCCCATATGCCGAAGGTGGTGGATTCAAACCCAGCCCTGGCCAAAAACTGCAAAAAAAAAAAAACAGAACTAGTACTTTGTCTAGTTCTCATGTCTTAATGCTGATTTGATTTGTAAAACTATTGAGCTATTCATGACTCTTCCTTTTTAGTGAGTCGCAGTCATTAATGTTTGAATACTAAACAAACCTACAATTCCTGGGACCAACTCTCTAGGGTCATAATACACACACCTTTTTCTATATTGTTGAATTTGATTCACTAAAATTCTGTTAAAGAGGCTGGTGCCTGTGGCTCAGTGAGTAGGGTGCTGGCCCCATAAACCCAGGGTGGTGAGTTCAAGCCCAGCCCTGGCCAAACTGCAAACAACAACAACAAAAAATTCTGTTAAAGATTTTTGCACCCAGGTTTGCTACAGATATCGATCTGTGGTTTTCTTACAATGTCTCTGGTTTTGCTTACAATGTCTTTGGTATCTTGATCTTTGGTATCAAGATAATGCTGGCCTCATAAAATGAGTTGGAAATTGTTTCCTTCTATTCTGTCTTCTTAAAAAAGTCTTTATAAGTTTGACTTTATTTCTTCCTTAGATGTTTTCTGGTATTTACTAGTGAATCTGTTCAGGGTTGAAATTTTCTTTGGTAAGTTTTGTAAACTATAAATTGAATTGTTGTAATAAGTAATCTGTTTGTTCTTGAGTAATCTTCGGTAGTTTTTCTTTTAAGGAGTTTTGTCTGTTTCATCTAAATTACTGGATTTATTGATATAGAATTGTTCATAACATTTCCATATAATCTTTTTTAATGTGTATGGCATACTCCCCCACCTCATTCCTGACATTGGTAATGTGTATCTTTTCTCTCTCTCTCTCTCTTTTTTTTTCTGATTATACTGGCTAGACTGGTTTCGTAAGTTTATTTGTCCAAAGAATTGGCATTAAGCTTTCTATTTATTTTTTGCTGTCATCTTTATTATTTTTTTCCCCTCTACTTTGAGTTTAATTTGCTTTTTATGTTTAAGAGGGACCTTAGATTACTGATGAGACTTTTTTCTTTTCCAAAATAAGCATTTAAAACTCTAAATTTCCTTCAAACACTTCATTAGATGCTTCCACAAACTTTCATAATTTGATATATTATATTTTCATCTCCTAATTTCCCCTTTAATCCTTGCCAGTAATATTTGTAACAAATCAACTAGATAAAAATACAAAGAGCTTTTAAAGAAAAATATCAATTTTTATAATTCTGGAGAATAGGGACTTGAAAACAAGTTTTAATATGGTAGAAAGTTTTTTCAAAAAGATCTTCTTCCATAGGAGAGATAGGTACACTTGGTAGCTTCTACCAAAAACTACATAAAACTACAACTATAACCAAAAACTGTTTTTAAATCCAGAAATTTCTATTATAGGTATAACTAATTACCTCTTCAATTAAGTACATGACAAGCATGTCTTCTAATTTTTTTAGTCTTTCTCTCTCCCAGGGCATCTATTTTAAATTGCTACTCAAAGTGTGTGCTTGATAAGTTACTGAATGTAGACACACTACAAAAACTATCACAATAATAAAAACTTCAGGAGAAATTAGAAAAGTTCAGAATGTAAACAAGTGCCATACTTCTGCGTGGCTATCATTTCCTGACGAAACTGTTCTCGTTCACTCAAGAGATCTTGTATGGCACTGTGTGCATCTCGGGTTTGACGCTGTAAAGCTGCTCTGGAGTTGGTTAACTCATCTGCCATTACCCTGAAAAAGATTCAAATTTTACATGTAAATTCTGTGTATAACATGGTGACTAATTGTGACTGTCACTTTTAAAAGCTAACAAAGATTTAACACAGTAAAATTACTTATCAAATTTTTAACTTTTCATTAAAGAACATTAAAAATATTTATGAACACAGAGTTCATTAAACAGATTCAGCTAAAAATATTCTTTTACACAATGACAGAGGTAAAAGTTATTGAACTTTCCCATATAGTGATTTTTAGAATGCATCTCACTCTAGATTGCTCAAATTTTGAAAAAAAAATTAAGTATTTTTAAATACAGAAACATTTAAAGAGGAAAACAAGCATTATTTTCCTACACTCAATTACCTATTTGCCTCAAGAAAAATATTAATATAGAAAGTCTCGATATTGGCATAGGCTAAGAATTTATGACTAAGACTGAATAAACAAATGCCAACACAAACAAAAATGGACAAATGGGACCTAATTAAACTAAAAATCTTTTTCATGGCAAAAAAAAAAAAAAAAATCGAAAGTGTGAACACATAATCTACAGAATGGCAAGAAATATTTGTAAACTATATGAATTGACAAAGGGCCAATGTCTAGAATCTACAAAGAACTCAATTCATCGAGGAAAAAAAGATAACTCCAGTAAAAAGTGGGCAAAGGACATGAACAGACATTTTTGAAAGGAAGACATACAGATAGCCAACAAACATGAAAAAATACTCAGCATCTCTAATCATCAGAGAAATGCAATTTAAAACCACAATGACACACCAACTTATACCAGTTGGAATGGGCATTATTATAAAGTCAAAGAACAATAGATTTAGTGAGAACACAGTGAAAAGGGAATGCATATACACTGTTGGTAGGAATGCAAATTAGTACAATCTGTATGAAAGACAATCTGATCCCGCTATCTCACCTACTCAGAATAAAAGAAATCATTCTATCGAAAAGACACCTGTACTTGAAATGTCTACTGCAGCACTATTCGCAATGGCAAAGATACAGAATTAACATATGTGTCAATCAATTGATGACTGGATAAAGAAAACATGGCATACATATATACTATACTACCGAACATTACTCAGCCATTAAAAGGAATGAAATCTTGTCTATTGGAACAAAATGGATGAAAGCTGTTACTTTAAGTGAAATAAATATTTCAGACACAGAAATTCAAACACCTCATTTCTCACTTGTAAGTAGGAGCTAAATAATAGGGAGTTGAATAATAGACACTGGGGACTTGGGAGGGTGGGTGAGAGGTACAGGATGAAAAATTATGCAATGAATACTATGCATATTAATCCAGGTAGGGTTACATAAAAAACACAGACTTCACCACCAAATAATATATCCTTGTTACAAATCTACACATGCATCTCCTAAATCCATTTAATAAAAAAATCTTATTTAAAAAGAAAAACTAATATAAAAGGAAAACTAGGTCTTTTCCCCTGCCAAGTATCCCCATTCTTCTTTTATATGTAACTGTTTCTTTTTTTCCCAGTATAATCAAATATCAAGTAAAGTTAACAAACGTTTTCTTACTATTCTATGTTTTCTTATTATTTCCAAAAATAATAACTTAGGTATATTTTAATATAAAAGCACGTGTTAAAACTATATCCATTTTAGTTACAAGAAGGGGTTTATTCAATATAAACTTTTCTATATCTTTCTTTTTTCACTTAATAATTATCTTGGAGATTGTTTCATATTACTACATATAGAGCTGTCTTAACTCCAGGTTTTAAAAAATGCTTCGTGTTTTCTACTTATTTGATGTACTAAATTTTATTTAATGAGTTTTCTATTGATGGAGTAGAAGCAAAATTTTAAAGTATGATGGTCATTCAGCTGAATATCTTACAACTAAAATTTAAGTCATACTCACTACCAAATTTCTAAAATAAGAACAATTTTGACATTAAAAGATATTGCAATAATCTGTGTAATAGTCCATAAATAGTAAGTTTATTTCTCCAAATAGCATATTACGTTAGTACAATAAGGAAAGAAGTTAAGGACTTTAAGAAAGTAATCAACTAATAGAAACTATTATTGACATTAAGACATAAAGAAATACTTTCCTAAAGATTTACTTATCACAATTGGTGGTTCTCAGAGTATAATCTGGAAAAATTTGATGTTTTATGAGACATGTCTAGAAGATTCAATTTAAATCAACAGTTATTATATTATGTGTGAAGTACTTTGCTAAGTGCTGCAAATACACAAATGGATAACATCCAGATCCTGTTCTCCAATAGCTTGAAATTGAGGGTATGGAAGCAATAAATAGAATCATAATACACAGCAGTTTCTCAACCGCTAGTGTGTCCAGAGGCCAGGATGAGGACCATGGAGTTTTTACCTCTGTTGAGAAGTGGCTTCATCCAGTATGTCATAAAAATGGTATTATTTTCTATTTGTGATTAGAGAGAAAAAGGTTGGGAAGTTTTATTACATAGTTAAAAGAACTGGGTGGCGCCTGTGGCTCAAAGTACTAGGGCACCAGTACCAAATACTAGAAGTGGCAGGCTCAAACCCAGCCCCAGCCAAAAACTGCAAAACAAAACAAACAAAAAAAGAGCTATGAGAACAGAGCATGAAAAATAAATAATATTACCTTAGGGAATAGAAATGATGTTTGATTTTTCCAGATAGGAAGTGAAGAAAAATAATTTATTTTGGCCTTTTATTAAATATAGTAAAATCTCTATAATGTGACCACTCAAAGGACTGTAAGAAATTGGTCAACATATGGAGGTGGTCAACATAAGGAACAAGGGCTACTGTACTGATTAATACATGAGATGCATGTCTGGTCTATGAAAATGAGGTCAATTTAAGGAGGTGGTCAACTATGGAGGTTCTACTGTATTTACTAGATGTCTGAGTTTATGGTTTTGCTTTTGTCTTAAACATTGTAGTAGGAACGATTTCTACTATAGGGTAGTAACCTAGAATTCAGGAATAAGGGAGGATACTTATATCATTTCTTTATTTAGGGAAATTTATCTGATCAGCCAGAGGGAAAAGTCTACATGTTAAATACTACATGAAGGACTCTGACAATTTTAGAAATTCTCATAATCTGATCTATTTTCTTGTGTTATAGGTCAGAAACCTGATAAACACAGAAATAAACTAGGAAATGAAATACTATTTACAATAGAAATACCTGCTTGCAAGGAATTTACTTCGCCATACATCACACTGTATTGACATACGTTCTAACTGTTCAGAAAGTTGAGCGGTGTTTCGACCTAGTGCTTCATTTTCTAAAATAAGCTGACTTTTCTCACGGGCTAGACGTTCAAAGTGATACTGAAGATCATCCCCAACAGAAGCCACCAGCAACTTTTTAAATTCACGATTTAGCTGTGTCTGTACTCGG
>CAUYON010194502.1:0-10443 GCA_963573935.1 Arctocebus calabarensis | reverse complement strand
TCATTGTTGTTTGGCGGGCCCGGGCTGGATTCGAACCCGCCACGTCAGGTGTACGTGGATGGCACCTTAGCCCATTGAGCCACAGGCGCCTCCCTTCCCCTCAATTAATCTGCAAACATGTGGCTCGGTGCCTATGGCTCAACAGGCTAAGGCACCAGCCATGTACACTTGAGCTGGCAGGTTCAAATCCAGCCTGGGCTCGCCAAACAACAGTGACAGCTGCAACCAAAAACTGGCTGGGCGTTGTGGCGGGTGCCTGTAGTCCCAGCTACTTGGGATGCAGAGGCAAGAGACTCGCTTGAGCCCAGGAACTGGAGGTTGCTGTGAGCTGTGATGCCACAGCACTCTATCCAGGATGATAGCTTGAGGCTCTGTCTCAAAAAAAAAAAAAAAAATCAGCAAACATGTGACCTACAAGGCACATATAAATCCCCAGTAATGTCACTCCACCCTCCAAGTACACATGCCCAATATTTGAAAGTACTTGATATTTGAAAATATACATAAACTATGATAGGGTGTCCCCTAGCCACCCCTGGCCTCTGCATCCAGAGCAGTTAAAGCCCTAGGTTGAGGATGAGGCCAGTCTTGGGGTGAAGGTAGCCAGACCTGGGGTGTGAGAACAGGCCTGTGAGGACACACAGAGGGATCCAGTAGCCAGGGCAGCTCATCATCTAAGCCTTATATCATGTGGGTAAAGAGATGGAGGCCAGAGAAGGTGAGTGTGCTTCTTCAAAGTTACAGAAGGAGCAGAGCAGTGCCAGAATCTGCATTGCCCAAAATTCCTAACTGGCATTTGAATACCATGGGTAGCTGTCTTTTTTGTTTTGCCTGTTCTCCTTATCTATAATACTCTCCTCTCAAATACCCACAATAGTTACTCCCTCAGTTGCTTCACAAACAGCACCTCAAACATCACCCTAAGTATGGCTCTCCCTAACCTCCCATTTAAAGTTGTACTCTCTTCCTCCTTTCTCTCTTCATTGCTGGATTCACCCACATATTACCGAATATCAGCTCCACGATGCAGGGAAATTTTTTGATCCACTGCTGCATTCCCAGCACCTAGACTACTACTGGGCAAAAGGTAGACAGGTGCTCAATACTAACAGAATAAATGAATGTCAACTGTGGGTGATAGCATTTTCACAGGTGGAAAGCATGGATGAAAATGCTTCAATGGCTTTTAGCGCAAAAGTGTCCCTGAATGTGTCCCCATCCCTGTGCAGTGTTCTGTGTGCCCTTCATGTGTCCTATGCTCAATACCCCAAGGTAGGAGCTGCAGCGCATAAGTTCACAGAGTTCACTTACGCTTTTTGAATCAAGACATGCCCTCGTAAGAGCATGACTGACAACAAAGCTTAAACTTTCTCTGCAGCACCCTTCATGGATAAAACAAAATATGCCCTGCCACCCCTTTGTGATCATGGCCCTCTGTTAATGTGAAGGTGTACACATGCACATTGTAAGTATTGATGTAATGTGGTGGCCTAGTCAGAGAGCTTCCAATCTGGCTACTTCTTAGTGACTGACTGTGGATCTGAGCCTCAGTAAATAGGAATAACAACAACACTTACCTTATCAGAATAATGCCTTCTATTATGTAGCTTGTTGACCAGGAAGGCACAAGTGAGAGCTGCTAGGATGCTGGAAATATTCTAGATCTTGACCTTGGTTACACAGGTATGCATAAAAATGAGGTCATCAAAGGTGGCGCCTGTGGCTCAGTGAGTAGGGTATAGGGACACTTCTGCACTAAAAGCCATTGAAGCATTTTCATCCATGCTTTCCACCTGTAAAAATGCTATTAGTCACAGTTGACAAGTAGTACTTACTTCAGAAGTTGTTTTGAGGATGGAACACAATTTCAACTTACAAGAAAACTGAGTATAAAAATGATTATGAAGTATGAATGTGTGCACACGTGTGAGCTTCTGTGTTGCTAGTGTGAGGGAGGAGATTATATGACTATGCACGTGGTGGTGTCCGTATGAACTAATGTAATGAGTGCACACCTGTGTATTGGGTACCTATGCCCCTGTGTGAGCATTACAGAGTGTCATAGGTATGCTAGGTTGCAGGTTTGTGAATGGTTGAGGGTTTGAATCCCAAGCCAGTGGCTCTGGGAGCCACTGTGCTCTTTCCATGAAGTAAGCCAAGGATGGTTAGCAGCAGGGTATTCTCTCCCCAAGGATAGTGATGGTCTCCATAAAGACTTCCCACTCCCCCTCCTTTCACATAGCTGCAACTTCTCAAAGATGCAAATTCCCCTTTGAACCATGCAAACCAGTCCTGAAAGCCAAGGCTGCCTCGCCTTGGGCCCAACCACCATCACAATGATTGGACCCCACTGGACCCTCCCAGGCTGGTTGTTCAGCTTAGGGATGGGAGCCAGCTGCAGTCAATTCCTGTTTCCCAACTAACCACTGATTCTTTCATTTCCCTGAGGGGCTTTGGCTTTTCCTGCTGGCTTAGTATCATGGAGAAAGACTGAGTTGGGTGTGGTCCGCTGTGACAATGGGACTCTTGGGAAAGCAGTGTCCTCCCATGTTTGAAAATGCTACAAATGGTGGCTGTCTCATCCCAAGATGCTGGGGATAGAACTGGCTCTCTCAGACCCTCATGCATGGCATACTTACTGTGGGTCCCACTCACGGGACCCTTAACCTACCCGATTACCCAAGTTGCTTACTTTTACCATCTCCTAGGTCCTGTCTCCCCATCAGGGACACGTGTCTACATCAGCCTTGGATGACCCACATCAAGGGGCCCAGCAGAGCCACAATATATACATAGACTCCTCTCTAACCCATGCTGGTAACTACTATAAACTCACCACCTCTCTGTGGGTACCCCTGGTTCCAAGCCTTCACCCACTACGCATGGGTCCCTAATTAGAGTGTACTTGACTATCAGGAAGCTAAAATGTGTGGGAGAAGAGAGGTGAGAGAAAGTGGAAAGAAAAGGAGACTGTATACAAGTAAAAGCTGGAGATGGTCAGTGGATTTGGGTGCCACTTGTCACCAGCAAATGCCACTTTGGTGCTCACTTGCTGGACGCAATCTCTTGCTGGATGCAATCTCTTGCTCTGATACTGATATGGGTCCTTGTGGACACCTAGATGTAGACATGTGGGTCCCTGTACTCCACCCTCAAAAGTAGTATACCACAATGGCCAAACCAGTTCCCTGGCAAACATTTCTGGGCTGTCCTTCTCAACTGCAGGCACATCTGTGACCCCTCACTCCTCTCCAGGAGCTCCTAACACTGTCTAAGGTCTGAGCTGGGTTGGGCAGTGTCTACTTCTAATAATCAGGCTAGTCTTTTTTTTTTTTTGAGACAGAGCCTCAAGCTGTCACCCTGGATAGAGTGCCATGGCATCACAGCTCACAGCAACCTCTAATTCCTGGGCTCAAGCCAGTCTCTTGCCTCCGCCTCCCAAGTAGCTGGGACCACAGGTGCCCGCCACAACGCCCAGCCATTTTTTTGGTTGCAGCTGTCATTGTTGTTTGGCGGGCCCAGGCTGGATTTGAACCCGCCAGCTCAGGTGTACGTGGCTGGCGCCTTAGCCCATTGAGCCACAGGCGCCGAGCCTAATCAGGCTAGTCTTACACAAAGCAGGCCCCCAGTCTTTCCTATATGTTAGTTCATTTCTTCATTTCACAAATGTGTATTGAGAGCCCACCTTACACAGCTGCTGAGGGCAATCTCCTCTTCTGAAAGCCTCTTCTTAGAGGAAAATTAGGATCTCTTGGGCCATCTTCCAGAATGATACTTTCCTTTTCCCAACTCACTACAAACCAAGAAATATTCACAAGGGAATGGTTTGCTGGAAATACAAGCTGTGGTCAAGGGAGAGACCCCCAGAGCACTCTAAGATTTTTTTGACTGCCTCCCAAAAACCTAGTGTCCTAGTTCCCTATCCTCAGGTGCCCAGGCCTAGCCACATCCTGCAGGTCATAATAATAAAAATAATACAATTATTGTCACATATTGGATACCTACCACATGCCAGGTATATGATGCCAAACATTTTTAGGATGGATTTGATTCTTATGACATCTCTGAGGTACAAACTCATTTTACATTATTAGAACACTGAGGTTCTGAGTACCTAAATAAATTGATCTGTCACATAGCTGGTAAGAGCCTGGATTCAAAACTCAAGCTTGCCTACCTAGGAGCAGAGAGCAAAAAGCAACAATTGCCCTGGAGGAGCAGGAATCTGGAAAATGTACTTTCAAAGGAGGTCAGGCCAGGATAGCTGCCATCCTTTCCAGATGAGGCTTGAGCTACGTGGTTCCCTCTGCCGGCCTTGAGCATACATGTGGAGCATACTCCACACCAGCTGAGGTGGCTGCATTCCCAGCAACCTTAAATACGTCACAGCAGCTACATGCTAAGAAGGATTTCCTCACAGCTCAGCTGAAATCCAATCATTGCTCAGTTACACTGGCCCCTCTGAGTAGTGCTTAGAGGCACTGTGCAGTGACATTCTGGCTCCCTTGAATGTTTTCACTGTTAACTAGGGTTGGGGGCTTGGTACAGGCAAGTACGGCCCCCACAGGGCTTCTCTCCCCAGGCCCTGAGTCAGACACAGTCGCCTTCTTCCTTCTCTCCCACAGCCTGGTAGGGGAAATTTCTAGGACTTGTCTAGGGTTCCACGCTGTCCTTGGGAGGAAAAGGACCACAGGAACTATGATCTACTGGGACTTTGGCTCCACTTTTCCGTGACCTTACCACCTGGATCCTAGGCGAGGGCCACCCTGGTCTAGATAGTATCCAGCCCCTCACCCATTCCATAACTATCTGCTATGACCAACAGGGAAAACAGTGGGCAGGATAAGGATTGCTAGGACTGGAGAGAAGTTAACAACCACCATCAGAGCGCTGAGCCTCAGAAGGGGCCTTTTTGGTCAGAGAAGATCCTCATGGTGGGAGCTGGAGCAAAAAGCAGGTTTTGATGGAGTGCAAGACTGATAAGGTCCAACTGTTAAGGTCCAGTTTTACTCCTCTGATGATCTCAAACAGTCCTGAGGCTTTTAAGTTCCATCTCATTGCTGACTTCCCAACCTTTCTCTCTGAACTGTAACCTTGTATATCTACCTGCTGGCCCAAGATCTTCCTTGGATGCCCAACAAGTATCTCATACTAAACAGGTCCAAAAAGGATACCTGATTTCTCCCCTCAAGCCCACTCCTCATGCAGTCCCGCCTATCATAAATAAAAATAAACAGCATTCCTCTCCTCCTTTGCATTGATTTCTCTCCATAGCACCTGTTACTTTCTTCTTCTTTTTTTTGAGACAGTCTCACCTTGTCACCCTCGGTAGAGTGCCATGGTGTCACAGCTCACAGCAACCTCAAATTCTTGGGCTTAAGCGATTCTCTTGGCGCAGCCTCCCAAGTAGCCAGGGCAATAGGCACCTGCCATAACATCTGGGTAATTTTTTGTTGTTATTGCAGCTGTCATTCTGGCCTGGGGTGGGTTAGAAACTGCCACCCTGGGTGTGTCTGGTACCCTACTCGCTGAGCTACGGCCGCACCCACCTGTTACCTTCTGACATACTGCATCTTATGTTTAGTGCCTGTCTACTCCAACTAGAATACAGCTCTGTGAGGACATTTGTCCTCTTTGGTCACTGCTACATCCTTAGTACCTTAGTAGCAGGCACATAAATATTGCTCAACAAATGGGTAATTGAACTGCAAAGGGGAAAGGGCAGCAAAACTGTCCTGGACTGTCCTGGGGCAGTAACTGGGAAGACTCTATTCCCATAATTTCTTTCCCTTCCAGATAGACATAGCCTACCCAGAAATAGTACAGAGGCACTGGTCTGCTTCCAGTGTCTCCAGTATACTACCCTCTCCCCTATCTCTCTGTAGTCTGTTTCCTTCAACTCTTTCCTATCTCCCCGTTCTTTAGGTTTCAGTTTAAGTATCACTTCCTCAAAGAAACCTCCCAGACACCCCTGGACTAAAGTCCCTTTCTTCATGTTCCCCAAGCAGGTACATTTCCATTTCCAGGACTTGTGACACAGGAGTTGGTCATTCACAAACCAACCACCAAGCTTACTTGCCCTTTATTTTATTTATTTTTGTACAGACAGTGTCTCACTTTATCGCCCTTGGCAGAGTGCCGTAGCGTCACACAGCTCACAGCAACCTCCAACTCCTGGGCTTTGGCGATTCTCTTGCCTCAACCTCCCAAGTAGGTGGGACTACAGTGCCCGCCACAACGCCCCGCTATTTTTATGCTGCAGTTTGGCTAGGCCAGGTTTGAACCCACCACCCTCAGTATATGGGGCCGGCGCCCTACCCACTGAGCCGCAGGTGCCGCACTTACTTGTACTTTATTGCCTCTGCTAGATGGCTGTGGAGTAAATGAGGTAAAGCATATAAACAGTTTAATAGAAGTTCGTCAATAATATGCAGCCAATATTACCACAATTATAGTGGACACTCATACATTTGTTATGACAGAAGAGCAGCACACTGGAAATAATGTTTAAGCCAGAAATCATAGCCTGAATAAATCCTAAGAAATGCTGGGGAACCACTGCTGACATTTTGAATATTACTGTTATAGTTGACTTATTGGTAAGCTCCTTCAAATTCTAGCAGACCTGAGGCCAGGTGAGGTGGCTCACGCCTGTAATCCCCGCACTCTGAAAGGCTGAGGCGGGTGGACTGCCTAAGCTCATAGGTTGAGGCCAGACTGAGCAACAGCGAGACCCTGTCTCTAAAAATATCTGAGTGTTGTGGTGGGCGCCTATAGTCTCAGGTACTTGGGAGGCTGAGGCAAGAGATTTGTTTGAGCCCAAGAGTTTGAGGTTGCTGTGGCTCTGACGCCATAGCACTGTACTGAAGGCAACAAAGTGAGACTCTGTCTCAAAAAAATAAATAAAGTCTAGTAGGCCTGACCAACAAACCCTTAAATAGACTTTCATAGGCTGATTGGGGGTGGGGCGGGACTTGAACCCCCTCTGGCCACATTCTGTTATGCTCATACAAAGTATGAATGGAGGACCAGCAGCATCCATTCACTTGGGAGCTTAGGAGAAATGCAAAATCTTGCCTTCTTCTCCAAGACCTATATTAGAATCCACATTTTAATGTATTTGAGAAGCGCTGTCCCAGATCACGGCACCCCAGAACTAAGGGCAAAAAGGGCATTCATGTTTCAGCTCTTGGTTTCTTTTCTTTTCAGGTCTTGGTTTCTAAACTAGCATATCTTCATTTTACACAGGAGGTACTTGAGACTCATTAGTCACACTGATCAGAATCCATTCTCTAAACACCCCAGCCTCACACACATTCTCCTCTATCTCTAAATAGTCTTGCCTGCTCTTTTCTCATCTTTAAAACCTGGGGCTACCATGAATGACCTCTGTGCCTATTCTCCTGGCAGCCACACAGGGCTGGACACCAGGTGGTGTCTGGGAAAAGGTTGGGTCATAGAAAGGTGAAGGAGGGGCCTTCTCAGGAACAGGGTGGGAGGCACCTAGGTACAACCTGAGCTGGGGCAGGGAGGTGGCTTCAGAGTACCTGTTTCCTCTGCCAGGAGGGCTGGACTTGGACCATTGCAATTGCCTTACCCCATCTCCTAGGCCCAGCTGAGAGCCCCCTCCCTGTCACCTAGCCCCCGTGGGAATGGCTCAGGCCAGGAGCTACCATCAAACTTGCTCCTTTCTCCCAGGGCCTGGTGACTTCTTGACAGGTTACAGCCCCAAAGACAAACAGATTCTGCCAAGTAAATAGCTGCTCAGCAGTAGGGGTGCTGGAGAAGGCCTGGGAGGAGGTCTGAGCTGCCAGAAGACCCATGTGAGGGGTGGGGGCCCTACTATGCAAAGAACAAATAGCTGTGGGTACCTTGAAGGAAGCAGGTGCACTACCCCCAGGTATGTGTGTCTCTGAGGTGGTAGTCTCCTTTACCCTGGGCTCTGTATTAGGCTGCTCTCTTCAAGTTATTACATGCAGGCCCCTTGGGGCAGGGGACCAGCTCTCTGTGGGACCTGTTTCTTTCATGCAATCTCTGGTCACAGGTTCCTTCACTGAGCAGTTTACAAGGCAGTGGCCAAAGGACTTCTCCCCAACTCTGCACCCTTGTTCCCATGGCTCATAATCATTAATTGACTGCCAGACAGAGGGAAGGCCAAATTCAGGGGCTTGTAGAAGGTTGGCTCTTCAGTTAAGCGAAAATAGTGCTTATAATACCTGGGATTTGCCAAGCCTGACTCATCCATTAAGGTGTGAGGCTCAGGCAATTTCCATTTCCTCTCTGATCTCACTCTCTTCAAAACAGGAATGATAATGTGATCGAAGACAAACCTGAGCTCTGATCTTTGAAGAGTGACATAAATATGAAGGGATAGAGCGAGTAACATCATTATTCTAATTGTTTTTATCAGTTTCTTTCTTTCCTTTCTTTTCACCTTCCCTCTCTCCCTTCCTTTTTTCGAAAAGTACCATGGTCTTAGCCTAGCTCACAGCAACTTCAAACTCCTGGGTTCAAAGGATCCTCCTGCCTTAGCCTCCCTAGTATCTGCAGACACCCACCACAACATCTGGCTAGTTTTTTTTTTTTTTTGGTAGAGACAGAATCTCACTTTCCCGCCCCTCAGTAGAGTGCCGTGCCATCACACAGCTTACAGCAACCTCCAACTCCTGGGCTTAGGTGATTCTCTTGCCTCAGCCTTCCAAGTAGATGGGACTACAGGCGGCCGCCACAATGCCCAGCTATTACTTCTTCTTTTTTTTTTGAGACAGAGCCTCAAGCTCTCACCCTGGGTAGAGTGCTGTGGCATTACCACTCACAGCAACCTCCAACTCTTGGGCTTAAGCAATTCTCTTGCCTCAGCCTCCCAAGTAGCTGGGACCACAAGCGCCCACCACAATGCCCGGCTATGTTTTGGTTGCAGCCATCATTGTTGTTTGGCAGGCTCAGGCTGGATTTGAAACCGCCCACTCAGGTGTATGTGGTTGGCGCCTTAGCCACTTGAACCATAGGCGCTAAGCTAACACCCCCGGCTATTTTTCTGTTTTGTAGTTCTGCTGAGGCCGGGCTTGAACCCGCCACCTTCGGTATATGGGGCTGGTGCCCTACTCAACGAGCCACAGGTGCTGCCCCTGGCTAATTTTTTATATTTTTCGTAGAGACGGGGTCTTGCTCTTATTCAGGCTGGTCTTGAACTCTGGAGCTCAAGTGATCCTCCCGCCTCTGCTTCACAGAGCACTAGGTGTGAGCCACCCTGCCTGGCCAGCCAGTTAAATTTCTTTCAGGCTATCTGACTCCTGCTCAAAGCTCCTGACCACTGTCTAAAACCCCCCACGAAGGTCACGGGCTGTCTTATGTTAAGTATGTGGGATGGGTTCCAACTCTGCCAGCTGTCTGGAGTGTGGTTCCTACCTCTCGGGCTCCTAGTCCACCTTATAAAACCTACCTAATCCATAAAAAAACCCAGAAGGAGCAAACTGAGCACCCAGGCACTGTATCTAACCACCATAGGAAACATATAAGATATACTCCCTCTTCTTCTTCTTTTTTTTTTTGAAACAGAACCTCAAGCTGTCACCCCTGGAAAGAGTGCCGTGGCATCACAGCTCACAGCAACCTCCAATTCCTGGGCTCAAGCGAGTCTCCTACCTCTGCCTCCCAAGTAGCTGGGACTACAGGTGCCCACCACAACGCCCAGCCATTTTTTGGTTGCAGCCATCATTGTTGTTTGGTGGGTCCAGGCTGGATTCGAACCGCCAGCTCAGGTGTACGTGGCTGGCGCCTTAGCCTGTTGAGCCACAGGCACCGAGCCAGATACACTCCCTCTTCTAAATTTAGGGTGCCAAGGACCCAGGTGGAAAGAGGTCCTGGGTAACCCAACTCTGGCTTATTGCTTTCCCAATAGGAAAGATGCCTGTGATGCTGAATTTTCTTCCTGTGCAATTCCTGCACCTATGCTATGTCTTGGACACACAGTAACAGCCCAAACAACGATTGCTAGCTAACTTGGCTGTTCTTTCTTGCGTGTTGAAGGAACAGTGGTGATCAAAAGAGGAATAGTACTCTGGTTACCTAAACATCATTTGAAGGCAATTTCCTTACCTTTCTGGTCACCAGATTCCATTATAACCCCAGGACTAATTTCCCAAATATATAAATATCAGAATCTCAATTTTCCCATCTGCAGAAGAGAAAGACCCAGAGACCAAAAAGCACATACCACAGAGCTATTATGGGCCATGCAAATCACAGGAGGCTTGAGGGCACAATAAAACTCACTGACACACATGAAACATTTTTTTGGTGTGTGTGTGTGTGTTAATTTAATCATACAAATATTCATTTACACAGTAAGGAAAAACCTCCTCATCTTCATCTCCTCCTAGGCACCATGAGGCCCCAACGCAAACACCCACCCAGCTTGCTTACTACGCACACCACTGTCCA